>LR737406.1:775221-841566 GCA_902655005.2 Marronus borbonicus | reverse complement strand
TGATCAACTGCTACCCGCTCAGTTAGTTTCGCCTCTGGCTTGCTTCACACGTTGAGTTACCGTGCTAACTGTTGCCACCACTTTCCTGAAGAAGCCCCATACGATTGTGGGCGAAACGTCGAGTTTTCATTTAAGAAAAAAACGACATGACACGGTTCAAACCCGGAACACGTTTAGTTTCAAGAGATATTGATGTTTAAAATAATGCTTACATTTCCTAAAATTTCCAGAAAAACATTAATTTCTCAAAGTTGGTAAGTAACTTGTACTTAAGAGGGCTGCGGAAAGAATTGATAATATACAGGTGCCCTATTTGAAATAAGAAAATTTTCAAAGTGTTGTTTGAAATAATGAGATTTTCCAGCAAAGCTAAGAAAGAAATTTCCAAACCAATGCTTTGTAACTGTTCTCGTTAAAGATTGTTGGAATATAAAAGGATGTTAAAGGAGGAACACCTTAAGAGATTTAGCTCAGTTTTTTAGATGTTACTAGTTAGTAATAGTAAACGTTAGTAGCTGACCTTCTGTAAGAAAATGTGGTAAGGAATTAAAAGCCTGGGTGAGTGGTTTTTGGTATTTTTTTCTATGACCTTAAACCAAAAAGGACCTAGAATTGATGCAAATTTGAACTTCTTTCCTCCATTGAATCCACTAAAACAACGGTTTACCTATCTATTCGTCAAGGCATGCGAATTTTTGGGGATTATAACCATAAAATTACATAACTTTAGTATACTAAAGAACAAAAGGGTTTTACCTTTTAAAGTAACTCAAACTTGTTCGAAAAAAAAAACACGTAAATCCATGCTTTTCATTGTCATAAAAAAATTCAAGGAAAAAAATCCGGTTATTACAGTTACAGATGTGAATATAAATAATTTTCTCGACAAAAACCAATTTTACCTACCAGGAGGTTGCATACACCTGCAACAATAACGAACCATAGGACGCCAACATCTAAATTTCTTAACGATCTTGATAGGGTTCCAACCTCTATTAGGTCGTCTCATACTAGATAGATAAACGAAAACATGAGAAAAATGCGCATAGTTTTAGATAGTTGGATGATGCCATGTAGTTGTTGTTATTGCGAAATGCGTTAAAAAAACTATGCAAAACGATTAAGTAATCCTTTCCAACTTTGATAACTTTAGAACTCGATTATTTAAAGAATATAATATTAATGCCAATCAATTCAAATTCATTTGTTTATGTCTAATTAGTACAGTAATAAGTTAAAATTTTAGTAATAACTTAATAACATTAGTAGAAATCGCCGTTTTAATTTGATTACACGATGCGAGAAAATTTTTATTTTGCTATTGCTGCTGCAGAAATTGAGCCACTCTTCGCTTAGCTAGAAAGCACTTAAGGATATTAAAGTGATTAATTTCGTAGGCGATGCATTATATGGGGGCAATATTCAAACGGATGGAGTATTGCATATAGAACGGTTTTCAAATTATACTTATAACGTGACGTAGTGACTTCCTAGCCTTATGAAGTGCTGAAATTATGGATGGTGTTTATTACTTTATTTTGGTCTTATTTTCTCAATCATTTCTTCTCATTCTTTACGTCAGAAATGACTTTTTCTTTGGATTCAAGTGTAGCATAGGAGTTGGTGTTGGTTGAGCGACTTCTATTTTCTTTGACAAATTTCGGTAACAGATCCGAGGAGACTTGTACCACCAGTACTAGCAAAAACGACACTAATAGATTCCGGTAAAAAAATATTCGTAGATTCGTTTTAAAATAGTTTAGGGAATGCCGCATAAAGGATGCTTTAATTTTGAAACACTTCGTTATTACTTTAAATGTTATTCGGAAGAAGCATTTTAAAGGTAGAGAATCACCACCATCACGTTATACGTACCCAAGTAAGTATATACAAATACGGAACAAGTTACCTATCTCTCCGATCTGAATTTCGACTTTCGGATTTCGTCTGCTCCGACGGAAGGCGGTTGCACTTGAAGCCCTACACGTACGTACGAATTCCGAATGCGTAAATGTTGGTACCTATTGACACCAGACGACGACACGAAACACACAGATACTCTTGATAGAAACGGCACATCTGCAGTTGCCTGGAGTGTCGATGGAAACCCTTGCCGCTCGCTTCTTCGAAACCGGCGGCGGGCTATTTTCGGCGGTTCGAATGCAAGAGGGTTCATTAACACCGTTGGTGCGTCTCCTTCAAAAATAAATGTCCCCAAGATGACACCGAGAGGAGAGGCCGATCCGAGACGGCCGCGTGGAATAGATCGGAGGAATGCAGTTGGGCGCAACAAGCGCGCCGGCCATCATTTACGGGAACACGAATATGGGCGCACCATAAATCTGCTGGTCGTGCATACCAGGCGAGCAATTCGCAGATTAAAGAGACGGCTATGAAGAGCGGAAATAAGAGAAACAAGCGCAGATGAAAGCGAAATATGGGTTTGCTTCATTTTGGCGTGGTCGAACGTAATTAGAAAAGGAAGATACACCGGCGTGATGATTGTGAATTATTCGCTGGGGCAAATTCTCTTGCATAGGCGAATGGATGCTATTTATTTTATTGAAGTACAGCAACGGATCTTTTTGTTAAACTGACACAGCTATCTATTTTGAAAAGATTGTGGAGGGCACAACATACTTAGGCACACTGCAGTTGGGGGCGTTTTCACAATTGATAGAGGACTAGAACACAGCCTAACAGGATGGGACTCTTTTCTTCTTTCTTTCTCTTCAACATTTTAGACCAGACAATCACTTTCGCAAGTAACAGTGAAAATAAGCCTTAAAAATTGGAGATGCAGGTTAGAATCATACTGCTATATGGAGATCATCAATTCAATGTTGAATCAACTGGAAATCGTAGATTTATGTATAGTTGGGTTCGAGTTCTCGAAGTCTCAGAGCATTTTCTAACATGGACACTGGCTTAAATTTGCTTCTGACCTAGTAGTTCGGGACAGAAAGTCTGTGCAAACAATAATAATCTTGCTAACAGAAAACAATATTCTCGAACCTGACATAGGAAATAACATGCAGGTTTTGTCAAGCGGACGAAGGTATCGCCCTTCACATACTGTGCGTGATTGCACAAGGCTGGCAGGAATATGGCTTTTAGGAATGAGCTTGGAATATTTAAATGCTATGGCGTCTGGTGAAAGTTAAAATGAACGAAAATGATCTAGAAACTGAGGAAGTACAATAGCTCTGAAGACGTCGCAGTGAGACAGGCAGGGATTTCGTCTTAGATGATCTAATCTACGCAAACACTGATAAACACTAGAGAGAACCATCTCCGACATAAAGAAGAAATTCTTTATTTTGTAAAATTAGATGACATATTTTTGTTGACTTAAGCATGAATGTTCCTCACAAGACCCTTTGGTGGAAAGAGGGAGATTCATGTTTGAAGGAATACATTGTCCAAGACACTGAAGCTATTATTTTAAAAATTTCCGATACGATTTCACAACGCAACTTAACGCTTGCTATAATTACTTTTTGGAGGTTATGATTCCCTTGCACATGATTACTCGGTTATTCAACTTCTGAACATGTTTTGGTATTGATCCATCATGACGCTCAATTTTTACGAAAATACATGATACTGTCTAAGAATAATCTCTTTGGATCTTTTTTCTTTTTGGACGAATAAAAATTCTTTGACATCAAAATCTTTCTACTTTTTTCCCAAACTTCTCGGAATTTCCTACCGTTCTTTTATTACCTTTTATACCCAGTTCGATGCCACGTGACAATGATGGGAATAGACCGACGTCAAAATTAGATACGTCGAAAAAATGCCGTACTTGTGTGTCGAACTAGGTTTTTTTTAATTCTATTTCACGGGACAGTTTTAGGAAGAATCCGAAATAGTAACAGGAAACTGGAGACGGGCTACGTGTAAAAGAGAAAAATAATACCACCGCGGTAACGGCGCGTAGCGTGCTAGAGACCCTCTTAGATTTATGGCTTCGATTAGAAAGATAGTCTTCGCGTGGAGACGGTTCAGGAGCTTCTGAGATATTTTATACAAACGCGATGTTGGTATTTATTACACGTACGCGCGCGTAAGATACCACGAAGGCGGAATTAAAATCGTTACCGCTTTTTACTCATCCCTTCAGAACTTTAGATTGAAGTAATTTACGAGGTACTATAAGTTTGAGACGTTAAGATTTTAAAAATTAAAATTTCACATAAGAGCATGGTACTAAACTAGCTTTAGATTGGGATGGATTGTTTATCTTTTGAGTTTTTGGTTCATTTCAGTTACGGATCTTCATCAAATCTATTAGAGCACTTGGATATTGAAGAAAGCTGATGTATAGTGGGACGTCCAGTTTCTACGTTCTTTATTTACTAAAATGCTAAGGAATCACACTTATCTTTTGCAAGTTATCCAATTGTATTTCACCATCCTTCCTTGTCGTCCAACATTAACGCATTAGCGCGGTTCAAACATAACTTTTAACATATAAAATAATATCCATTGGTGCCGTTGGTAATGTAGATATTCAATGGGAAATAAACCTGATCTAGGGAATTAATCCGTTTGTTGTCCAGGCCTGCTGATAAGTAGAGATCATGGTTTCAAAGGACTTTTTTGCAAAATCAATCAATCAACCAAATCCATATATTGAAAAATAAATGAATAAATCAGCGCGATAGCATAATTATAATCTACTGAATGTAATTTTGAATTTCATTGTTTCTTTTCTGCACAAAGCAAATAATACGATTTATATTTACTATCAGCATCCTCTGTGGTCCCCAATAAAAAAACATGGTTTTGGCATTATTTTAAATTAGCCCGAATAGGACGCAAGCCATATCACGATGCCATATTTCACGATCCGCAGTGTGCAATTTCACGTCTCCACCAAACAAGAAAAAAAAGTTGCATGCAGATGGTAAAGCGACTTCGTCTGTTTTGCGCAGCGAGAAGCTACGCGAAATAATTGCGGTAATTTAAGATTTTTAGATGTAAAAGTTCGTATCGTAACGCGCAGTTATAAATGGCATAAATTAAATTCAAGTAGGTTTTAGCGGCGCGCAGATGCCTACGATTTGTTGTGGTGCTGGTTTTCAGTAGAGGAACGGTTCCAGCTTCTCGTTCGTCAATTTTTTTTGTAATAAGTAGTTCTCAAGATGTAAAACTATAACGATGTTATTTATATAAAGAAGCTGACGTGCGTTTTTTGACAGCATATTAATTACATATATACGTAAACATAACACGACTGCAGGAGTCTGCTTTATGAATGGATGACTGCAATTAAAATGACAATGAAATAGCAAGAACGAATACAAGTGCACTTGAATCCCATCGCTGCTTCGTCTCAACTCTTTCACTTCAAGAAGTGTACCTTGAACCAATTGTGTAGATTGTAGTGTAATTGTAAGTAATTTCTGGTATGTTAAACGTGTTTCCATAATTTTTTTGTATTTGGTTTCTATAAATTTTCCCCGAGATAACTTGTTGTATTTTTTCTTATAACACTTCTCATAAATAAATGTATCCAAGATCCTTTATTTTCTTGCATAGTTTCAGTACTTTTATAAAATTGGCAGGGAATTCCGAGAAATTGGGGGAGTTGCTCAAGCTGCTCAGGGTGCTGTTCAAACTGTTCGAGTTATTCGGGAAGCTTCAGAAAACTGTTCAAGCTGTTTCTAAAGGCAACTTGAATAGCTCCCTGAACAGCTCCTTAAACTGTTCGAACAGTTCCCTAAAACCCGCCCATTTCTCGGAATTCCCTGCAATTCTCGGAATTCCGCTTTCTACTTCCGATTTTCGTCCGCATGACTACTAAGTACGAAACCTTTAGTTTTCCTTGGTCTTTTGCATCCTTCTTTCGTACAACTCTGGCCCAGGTACCAAAATTTCACTGCGGCAAATGATGGTCCAGAGTTCCCGTAATTAGCGTCCGTCTCGGCTTTAATTTGCGTAGGCGTATTACGAAAGAATTTAATAACGCTTCGATATTCGATTTTTTCATTTTTACAGAGTAACTAAGCGTCCAACATGATAGAAATTTTCGAAATCATCCTTTAACGCGTGCGCCAAAACGGCTTTGAGAAGTAACGCTATCTTTACGATGAAGCTTTCCACACTACTCCGGTATGTGCACGAGTCGCGCGGAAATTCTGCCGAATCTGTACAATACAAGTCGTTACTGTTTGGCTATCTGTACAAACATATTACCTGTACTTATCCAGGAGGAGAAGATCTGAAGAAAGTTTCCTAAAGCACTTCTGCAAAAGGAGACAGCTGCTCGAAGAAATAAAATTAAACAGCAGATAGAAATAGAATTACAATAGTACATAGGTGTAATAAAGACATGTAGATGAAAGTTACAATCGTAATACTTCAATATTTATGAGCACGTTCATATATGCGATTAAACGAGAAAAGATGATAGAGATAATTTTTTAACCTTCATTCCTTGGAAAGTTTTATATGAGGAGCAAATGGTGAGATACTCATTATATTCATACATTAAATCGATTGTACGGTAAGAAAGTCGGGAGTTCGAATTAATGACTTACTAATATGGCGAGAAAAACGAAGAGTACCGTTTTAGGAATGGATTCACCGATTTCATACTAATTCACCTCGTTCTTCACGCGTAAAGAAAAGAGATCGATTAAGTAAGACGTATCGCATGTGTAAAGCGTATTAACGGTTGCGTATGCTAATGCAAATATTAAAATCGCGCTTCTGGGAAAGTTGGACGCATTCGCATTTATTATTTATGCATTACTCACAGGAGCAATTCGAATAGAACTGAAGGAATTACGTAAGTTTTTGTCAATACTCGCTGGTAGACCGGAGGCAAATCGTTCAGCAAAAACGCAGTGCGCCGTGTGCGTCCAAATTGAGATCTTATCGTGTAAGAACATCGCGCGCATTGTGTCCTCGGTGTTTATTGTGCCTTTAATGGATACCTTGGGATACACTCAGTCACGCTCCAGACGGTGCAATTATTTTGAGAATGCCACGTAGGTATATGTTGTACGTTCTTTTAAGTTCCAGGTAGTGATATTCGCATCACGACGACTGCTTTTTAGCTCTTATGAAGCAATATTCAATGAGCAAGTAGCCACGGAATGATTCTTTTCTTTCTTTCTGTAAGAGGCTAACATCGTAGATGTAGAAGCACATCATTAGGTGGTGGCAGATCTCATATCTATTTAAGTGCATTTGAATTTAAAGACGTGGAGCGAAGGGATTATAAGACCTGGCAAATGGAATAAATGGTCACAATTCATAAAAAAGGAGATCAGCAGGAAATTGCAAAATTACAGCTTCTCCTCACAAACAACATTTTATTCGAAGAAATATAAATTTAAAAAAAAAATTGTTGTTCAAACTTTCAGCCAGTATCTTGAAAACAAACACCTCCTTAATGAATGGCAACAACGCGCTTGTAGGCATATGTAAAAATATAATATCCACTCTTCGCCTTCCTAAGAACTACCAGAACGACGTCCCGTCGCCATCGGTCTGCGGTTTATTTTGTAACGCGATTCGCATCCTAGCATATAGAATTCCTGGGAAACGTCTGCACATACACGGGGAAAATGTGCCAAGAGTGTTGGATTGCGATGGAGCGGGACGGAGACGCACTCGTTCACGAACTGTGTCAATCGGCAAATTGTTCCGATAGGTCCGCGAATGATACACGCGTACACTTGCATTCACAAAATGGAAACGGGAGAGTTCGAGTTCGTGGAACTATTTTCGTAGTACATGTATAAATATTTATTTCGGGAATATTTCACCACGAGGAAGCCTACAACGTATTTAAACAATGGCTGAAATACGGAGTATTAACGGCCATTTCGGAAAAAGCAGGGAATTAGATTGTCTGTTGCTCCCCATCCGAATACAAACACTGTTGGTTCTGAAATAGAAGCAAGCAGTTTGAAGTTTTGGAATGCGCCTTAAATATTTACCTGGCATCCGTTAGTTATAGAGGAATGCATTTATAATTTGGAAGCAACGCCATCGAAATTCTAAGTGTTCTTGTGTACACTTTAGAAGAGATGTGTTGTCGATTACATTGAGCTGGAATTGCTTTCATAAACAAGGATTTTTTTTCTACTAAAGAATACAGCTGTATTCTTTAGTAGAAAAAAAAACGAAGGAACACAAGAAACCGAAAGACCTTTGATTGATAATATGACTTGAGTCAACCAACAAATGAAATGTTGAATATAGGCTTCGTCAGCTGTTTTCCATTGAAATGGTGTTCAATTTACTTTCGCTGAATACACTATCAGCATCTTCAGAAGATGTTTATTGTCTATAACGCAGTAAATGTTGATATAAAATTTCCATAACATCACAACAAATTTGTTATTTACTTGTTAAACAAAGGGTCAACAGTCCTGTAGCATCTCCTCGATCCTGAGTCTAAACGACGAAGCAATTAATTGGGATATCGGGGATCTCCACCACCTCGCAAATTTAGAGCCCAACTCAGATTACGACTACCATTCTCTGGGATGCTGAAGAAATTTTATTGGAAATTGACCAAATAATCAGGGGCCAATATTACGCCACATTAATTAATCAACTTCGTGATTACAGAAGAAAAGAGGAAAGTTGTTGCGTGGTATTCTCCTCCATCCAGACAATGCATTATGCCATGCAGGTTTCAAGCTGATGGAGGATCCATCATACGCATTTAGCTGCTGCTGGTGATTTTTATTTATTTTCAAAACTAAAATAAAGTATTTGAAAAACCGAAACCGTTTTGTTTATATTTAACGCGTTTTCGATTCAATCAATTTAAATTATTAAGGAAAACGATAAGGATTACATGGTATGCTTAGCGGCATTAGTGACAGGCTAACTGTTATAATTGCTTGCACGAGAAATCGTTCCGAGATCAATAGGTTTCGATACAATAACCATATTTGACAAATACCAACTGCTGAACAACTCCGCACAGAGCTTATCGTTCTGAAACGCCCGCTGTATTAACAACGCCATGACGGTCATGCAACACCAACAATTCCCCAAATCCACTAGTTAAATAGATTTAAATGAACATACGCGCAGTTCGAACTAGAGACTCGCCGGTTCGATATGCGCTTCCACGTTTCATTCGCGCAACGTTCAATAACGAGCGAATTGCATCGCAGTACCCTCTTTCGAATTTATTTAAATTTTTAATTATCGGCGCACAAAAGGGCAGAATCAAATTATTCAAATGTTAAAATGAAACGACGCTTGGAAATTTTCGCTGATCCGGAGGAAAAAGTAGAAAAATTAGCTTTGATCGCGTCAACAAGTCAATTAACGTCCGTACGGATCGACGGCGTGAAAGCGGTGGAGATTGAAAGAGGATTTTTTTACAAATTTATTTAAATTGGACGGGAACATCCGATGGAATAAAATTTTCAACGGAATAGAGAGAGGTGCCGCACTACATCGAAGGGAAACGAGCGCTACATGAATGGTTATTAAATTCTGAGTGTGCGAGTTATCTAAATAACGTCGTATTTATATTTTTATTGCTTTTAGCGTTTTCATGGAATATAGAATTGGAAAAAAAAATGCAAATAAAACGTTCCATTTATTGAGTTTTAGTATGTTTGTCACAATATTTGATAAGAGCTTTTTAAAATTCGTGAGTTTGCGTTTTTTAGCGATTACTCAGAACTACCAACTTATTACTTCTCATGTAAATCGGTTTTACAATATTTACTTATTACTATTAAGACTACAATATTCATCACATGAAAAACTTGAAGGGGGCGGCTCTCTTTTGAAATTAAAATATTCCTCTAACTAGGTAAGATAATAAAGAGTAGCAACAATTTAATAAGACCCAATAGAAATTCTGTAGTGTCCATTTATACTGCGTGCCCATTAGGAAATTGGTTGCAAAATAGTAAAACTTGTAGAACATCAACATATTTGCAGAACTCCAGCAAATATTGACGCTGAAGTTTTGCAAATAAATTGTGTACACCTTAGCGACGCGATAACGTCTAACAAAACATCTAACAAACGTTGTTAGACAATTATTTACACCTTCGTATGGTTTAGTCGCACATCTCTATTAGCAATAACAATAAGTAACGTAAAGTTGCAGTCGAACGTTTGTTATTTCAGAATGCTGACGATAACATTCTTGACCTGGACAATCACGTAATGAAGATGATTCATTGCCCTCTATTGTTCAACTCGGACAGTTGCATCCGTTTCAACCGTTTTCCTTTCTTCTAAGATTTTTTTCATTTAATGCATTTATCGTTCCTCGAACGGAAATAAAAGTGATATAAAATTAGCGATATTATCGAAATAAACCGATTCCAGCTATTCTGTCTAATATGTGCGTTTTGTATTTACTTAAAAAATGTCGTTATTCTGTAGCCGGTTTCATGTTGAGTTCGAAGTATTGAATCTATGGAGTGTAGCCTTATCCCTTTTTAGAACTAGGAGTGTTGCCAAGTGAAATGGCAAGCTTCATTCCTCCGACAAAACGTGTTTTGTTTACTTTTCAATTTCGGTTCATCGCTTTTCTTTTAATTTATTACTTCCGGTATCCATTTCCCCGCGATTGGATCTATTTTTGAACGAATCCGTTGTTTTAAAAACCATTGCAATATTTAATGTCAACTACTGTAAATATGGTACAATAGCTAATTACTAAGTATCATACGAAAAAGAAGGCGTCAACATCTTCAGAACACTAATTTTATCTTTGCATTTGTTGGCACCTTAATAACAAAGATCGAGCAAGTTTTATGTGCGAAGAACATTTTCAAGCAATTTTTCTCACACCAATCGTGGATTCTATCGAGTTAAGCCTGCAGAAAAGTTCTGTCGTTGAGAGTATTGACCCTCCCAAAAATTTTCAAGTAATCCACATAAATTAAGTTGTTACGCTCCAATGAAGATGTTACATCATTGATAAACAGTGTTACAAGTGCGATTGGAACAATATTTTAGCCTTATGCTAGCTAAGTAATGATTACAAGTAAACGCATATAACATACAAATGGGGCAGGCGACAAATGTCGGGTAAATGGAGTTAGATTTTTTGTTTAACCTTTTAATTATCAGAGATACGTAAAAGTGCCTAGGAAGCTTGATTTTTTCATAAAAAATAAATGTTATAAAACCTACAACAAATATTGTACATTTAACTTATTGCCGGAAACTTAAACGCGCGCAATTGCCATAAGTTGGACTGCAATATGTGCGGCAAATATGGACTAAAATATTTTCGATGTCTTACTTTAAAGAAAAATAATTTACAAAGAGTTAAAATCAAGCGCTTCACTTTCTAAAACAAAATCAGAATGGTTTCCTCCAGTTTTGCGTAAATGCCTTTCCTATGTTTCCATATTTCTACATTTTAACTTACCTTCATCTGCGGGCGGAGTTGGAGTTTCCTCCCTCGGAGTTCTTGGCGGTTCGAATTCACTGGTCTGTTGTTTTTGTATATTAAGATCCATTTCCAGCGTCGCCTTCTCTTCAATTTCCGTGGTGAAAGGATCGAATCCTTCGATATCCTTATTGTCGATAATTTCTTGCTCCGTCACTGGCGACAGAAGCGCATCGTCGATGGCATCGACGTCTGTTTCCGGTCCCATATCTTCGTCTTCGTCGAATTCCTCGGCCGATCTTTTTCCATTGGCGGGTCTGTCGAAGGCGTATTCGTTCGAAGGCGATAGTTCGGCGCCGTTCTGCTTGAAGCCTTCGGTCAAATTCAGCAGGAATCCATCTTTCTGTTGCAGGATCTCGGTGCCGTTAGAGTTGGCGAACGGATTGTTTGTGGCGTTGGCGTTATCTAAGCCCGCTTCCATTGTCAAGCGGTTGCGGTTTGCCCAATGGGCGTCCGCGGCTACTTTGGACGGTTCTCGAAGAAAGACTACTATCACCGAGATATTATCTGTGGAGCCTTGTTGCTTCGCTAACTGGGCAAGATGATGACTGATGGATTCGGTGTCGTCTGGAAAAGATTAAATAACATTAATTAATCTGTTTAATTAATTTAATATTGGGGGAAAATGGCACATGCTCTCCAAAAAAAAACATCCACTTTACATAATTCTCACATAAAATAGATAAGTTGCTTGGTTCTCTAGAAATTTTTTTAACGTTGAATCCTCATATATATATATGAGGATAGCCCGAAAAGTTTCTAGCTCCAACATGAAAACATTTTCAAAAAAATATCACAATTGGGATTGAAATCTTGGAAGGTTTCAAGCAAAACATGCACTCTGTTTCGAGAAAGATACCGGGTTGGGTTAATACCGTCCAATGCTGAGGCGAGACAGAGCGCGACGCTATGGACGCTACGTACTTCCTATTCGCTAAGATAGCAAATATAGCGTTCGTTCTTTGTACGAGCAGGTGAATTAAAAACGAAGCAAGCTACTTTTCACAAATGTAGCGAGGATAGCATTACATAGCGCTCTGCCTGGCTTCAGCTCAGCAAGATATGTATGACGAATACAATCAATCATCTTTTCAAAAAAGGTCTAAAATTTATGCAAAGCTATTACTCTTATGTAAATTGCATTTTCTCACTTACAAAGAATAATTGAGAATTATATTTATTTCTAAATAAATACGAACGTGTATGGCGTTCATGTTTTGGTTTTGATAACTCCAAGGAAATATGTTAAAAATTAATTAATCAAATTAAATTTAATTAATTAATTGCAATCATGCGGACAATCTTGACAAAAATATAGAGTACTTAAGATAAACTCCCAAATTTTAATCCACAATATTCACAGCACACTGTAATCGTATTACACCACTCCCGTTAATTAATTATCTAATTTAATCGGGTGAATGTTTGCTATGAACCTAAGTACGCCCAATTGGGGAATTTAATATCATTAATGCGAAATAATTAAATTTTAATTGAGAACTAGAATGTAACAGAACTACTGGTTTCCCTAATAGATTGACGAAAACGACTTAAGCGAATTGATAAAAAAAACCTTACCAACGCAACAGTTTGAACACAACACAGAAATAAAGAAGATACAAAGAGAAACACTGGTCGAGCAACGTAAGCCAACTAACACGCTCGAAAGACTTTAGCACGAGTTCTCTTACAATGTTGCCAATAATTAATAAAAATCCGCAAGATCTCCTAGCAACCGGCTCTCGAGCGTCTCCCACGCCGTGCAGAAGGAATCCTGAACATCTCTCAACCGCGAAGAACAACGATAAATTCTCATTTTTAGGTAATAATGTATAATTCACGTCGCACACAGGGATACCATATATACGCAAATGTACCATACATAGCGTACGCATGATTACTTAAGACAAGACGTGTGTTCCAATTCACATACTCAACTTGCTCGACGGCGGCTATTGAGAAACGTTTGCTGCTGTCTGTAAAAATGCAACTGCTAACCGGAGTGAAAGTGGAACTGCACTCGCGGTGTTGTCTTGAAGTGTTTTTTTTTCCGTGTTAATGCATTGGATATTCTTTTGATTCCTTAAATCTACGGTGAAATTTACCACAATTAAAAGGAATAGAGCGAAAAAATATGCACTATACTTATTTTTAACCGACTGCCAGTGTAGTTTATCGACCCCTTCAATATACTGTGCTACAGTACTTAAAACGACGAGATAATAAGATTAGAACGGTGTAAACAAACCATAACGTAGTTTATTATCCATGGAAAATCGTTATTCAGCTGAGATCAAACCGAATAAGCGTCAATAAAGATTTATAAACAGAAATTGTGAAGATGACACGCACATTTGTCGAAGTAAGATGTAGATTTTAATCTCATCTTGCGAAATTGTACCACTTTCTGATTATTATCTATTTAGATGAGATGATCATGTTTACAGATGTTTTTAAAGCAATCTTTTGGTGAATAAAATAATGAAATCATATTTCTTTTTGGAAAGGCAAGTAATGGCCAACAGCAATAGAAATTTAGAAGATGAAATAAACGAAAGAATAGTGAAAACTATCTATTTCTGAGTAGAAAAAAGCCAACATTAATTTATCGAAGTGGAGCATGGTCGCATTTATGGCATCCCTTTCCCTAAAGCAGACTTCCTATAATATTATACACTTATGCCTATGCAGTTTGAGAAGCATTGGTACGATGCTTCTTTCTCTAAAGTTCTGGCCGTTTTTTCTGGATTGCTTTAAGATGTTGGAATAAATACTCGGTTGATGCTTTACTTGGGCACCACGCATTGACTATCTGTGCCCAACACCAAAACAATGTAACGCCCTACGAAGCATTTCTACATATTCCCGTAGCGAGTTCTTCAAGTGTTTGCATTATTCCTGCTTCCAATCACGTGATAAGAGCATTCGGACTTGTGAGCTGAAATGCGGAGGGGTGTCGTCCTTCGAAAGTGAGCTGCTAAGTCTGTGTTCAGTGTGGCGCCAAGGGATTCCGATCGGGAAGACTCTAAGAAGTTCCGGCGCTGCATGTCTATGATTTGCTGTGTTATGCCTATACTGCTAAAACTTCTTTCAATTACCTCAGCCGTAACTCCAACACGAGGCATAAAAACGAAGCTTTGGTTCCAAATAGCCAGGCAACGTTGAAGTTTCAGAGACAATCAAATAAAGTCTTTAACCACCTTCCTGTGGCTGTTAGAAATACCTCGATTCTGATGTCGTTTAAAGCGATGATTAAACAGGATTTGATTTGCAACGTTTTTTCCTCATACGAGTGACTCGACGGAATGTGTTAGCAGACAACTTGGTTTATCTATTTTTTATTTATTTATATCTTTTGACAATAACTCCAAATATATCTAAGTCGATAATTTCCTTAACGGTATTTTAATGCGACCATCAAAAATATCATTATCTCAATTACATATTTGTATGCAATTAAAGAAAAATTGAAATCGTTACAAATGTCTCTTTTTTAATCGAAGCAAATGCTCATAAAAACCATAATTGATTCCTCCAACCAATAAAGCGAGGCATGTTCGGAACTACAATATTTCTACCTCAGGTTTCTACGATTAGATTCTCCGCTGAGCAATAACTATCCAGAGCAAGGAGACGGTAGTTCTTATACGAACTGAATAGTTGTCGGAGATGCAGCGAGGTGTGAGTGGCGAAAAGCATTCGTCTGTTAAGTGCACCAGTTCGTTGACCCGACATCCAGTCACTGCGAGCCGGAGTAGACGGGTTCGCAGGTGGTGGACGTCCGAGTCACATGCTGGTCTACATTTTGACTTTCGCGGCGCACCAAGAGCTACTAATCCAGATAGAATCTTTCGCCGTAATGGAAAGGAATTGTTACGTTTATAGATGCTGTAGCTTGGCTTACGTTCACCGGATAGAATGGAAGTTTCTTGCGCGCAACAAGGCAAAATTGGCGATAACGATATAAAATATTTGGTACTGTTATATGCTGCGCTGGTAGGTAGAAATGCTGGATTTAGAGAAACTTTAAATTCTATCGTGGACATAGGATTTGGGTTAACTTCTGGAGAAGAAATTTACAGAAGTACGTGAGCCCAGATGATACCCTCGAAAATTTGTAATTCGTGGCTTAATAAGCATCGATATTGGCAAAAACCATGCAGATGACAAAGGACCGCCTTGTTATTTGTGTGTGTAGGTGCTAAAGTTGAAAATTTCTAAGATTTTTAATTATATAAATCAATACGAAGCTCCAATCACAGCATTCACGAATTTCTAAATGTTATGCGGCACGTGTTATATAAATTTGGCCTTCATTATATGAAATAAAAAAATCCGTTAATATACATACGCAATTCAAGTGTATGTTTTAACATATACATGTCAGCGCCAATGTAATACATGTTAATAGTTCCAAATATCGTTGTTGACAGAAGCGGCTTCGTTCAATCATTCTCACACTCATTATGCACATCTTCCTTAATAAATTTTAAGAACTATGATCCAACGCTAACTTGAATAGATAATAAAATGGCATACGTATATATTATTTAATTTATATTTTCGCAATTTCTTTTGTATGTTTTGGCAGTCCGTCTTGTTTGATGGTCGTGAAGAAACGTATTTAAATATTTCGAATAAATTTGTGAAAATACGTCTCCGTAAATAGGAAAAAAAGTAGTGTCCAGAGACAGAAGGGCATTTTAATTAAAACCAATTCCTGAAATATCTTTGGTTCACGGTCGAATCATGTCAAGTATGTCCTCGTCGCGGTGTGTTGATGCTAGCCGACCGTGCGGCAAACGTCGGGCGTCCAGACGCTCTTCACTGCACCGCGATCTATTTTTGGGCAGATCCAGCGTCCTCTGGGGAAAAGCATTCCCGACGACGACGCGTCCTCCAATCAGAATCCAGCGCTTCCTTATGTTTTTCGTTCGTGACCTTCTTGATCCGAAAGCGGTAAATATTTAAATGCTAGAAGCGCAGCCTACATCTCCACGGATGTGTTGATTTTCGCTCTTATATTGAAAACACGAATGCGACGAGCGTTTGCTTGCGACAATTGTGTTGATATAAAATATTTACTTTAGACGTTTAAATATTTTTCAGTTACTTTGTTTAAGGAGTAGATGAATATTGTTTGCCGAAGCTATTCAACAAATACAACTGGATTTTGCAAAAAATGCCTGAACGATCCTTTGCAATGATTGAATGAGATGGAGTTACGTTTGTAAGTTCTGAATCGATTTTTTCAATTTGTGACTTTTGGAGATATATTGTGGAAAATAAAAGAAATATCTTTAAAATTACCGGATAGATGAGTGCTAATAATCAGGAAATTACAAATCTACAGGACACTGTAAATGCCTTTACCGATGCCTTTTCAATTTCTTTTTAAATTTCTTCTGCGCCTGCTTTCATTGAAAATTGTATACCAGCTCAAGAACTGTCCGCTACCGACCATGAAGGATCTTATATCTTAAAAAAA
This sequence comes from Marronus borbonicus, assembly GCA_902655005.2. Lineage (NCBI taxonomy): Eukaryota > Metazoa > Arthropoda > Insecta > Coleoptera > Scarabaeidae > Marronus > Marronus borbonicus. The sequence goes on along the minus strand of LR737406.1, from coordinate 824,671 downwards.
CTCAAATTTATCTGGACACGATTGTCTTCCTACATTCTTCCTAAAGGATTGAGTGGGAACCGGCAACAATTAACTTCAACCTAATTCGTGTTTTTAAAAAGGGTCGGTCTAAGATTTTCGAGTTCAATTATTTCGCACCAATTTGCGAAGGCATTCGGCTTCAAAAATCACGCAATACTTAATAATGATAGCAAGGACTATGGTGTAGTATAGCAAATGACGCTAAGGTATTGGCTGAATTCGATCTTACGGTTCAAGATGAGAATCCAGGAGTTCTCGAAACAGCTGTTCCGAATTAATCAGATTATAACTTGCGTGGTGCGGAGTATGCCGATACTTTGACTTCTCTGATACGTCTATTCACATATCTAGCGCATCAATCGTAATACGTTTTCTAGCTGAGGCATTACATACCTTCTTCTAGCGGACCACAAAGAGCAAACCTGGGTTTATTCTTCGTAAACATATTTAGGAAGGTAAGGCTTCTAATTACGAAAGTTAAATAGAATAAGCTCTTATTCTCACTTAGCTATAAGTCAATTTCTACAGTGATACCTTTTACCTTGCTTAAGAAAACTGCAAAGCTCTTAAGAGAGAAGAAGCCTAATTTAATATTTTCTCTTCGTGGCAGCGCTCAGCGCGCAATTCGAACGCTTAAATAATTGTGCGTAAGTGTTCACCTCGAGTAAGCCAACGCCTGTCATAAGGATATAAATAGATTGCCGCTCAAGCTAGATGGGGGAATCGAGAGGAATGCGTTGCTAACTGGTTGGTTTCTCCACGATGCTAAAAGCGAATATGCATCTGCTTCGTCGGAACAGAAGACATTTCGAGCGTAAGCGGTGATTTACGCCATGATATGACCGCGCTTGCTGTACGAAGCTCGATCTGTATTTAATCCTGTTAACCGTCGGAGAGATATGGTGTGCATATATAGACGACAAGGTGTTAAAATGAGATTCAGCGATCGTTGCGATGATATATGTTATATCGTCGTACCATTTTGGGAAAGATGTTTTTGGAATGTTTGGAATTTGACACGTGAAACATATTACTTATGCTGTTTTTAAGTTTCTCAATTTACAGCATCTACATAATTATGTATTGTTGGTTGAAAAAACTAATAAAACAATTTGTACAAGCGAGGACTTCAGAATTGGTAGCAATTAATTTGTTTTCAATTTTGCTGCGATCGTAAAACCTAATTCCAGCCTGTAATAACCCATAACAGTCGCATTTAACGAATTCTTTCTTGAAATTCTAAAAAATCCAAATCATCAAGCAATTGATACAAAAAAGAGCCTGCTTCACAATGCCTGAAAAAGATTAGATCGATGTGACCTAATTTAGGGTAATAAATGTAATATCTAATAAAATATGCATTTTATGATACACGATTATCACCAGCAGATATACGAACAAGGGTGTAATACATGTACTTTCCATTAATTTACGACCGTTACACATGCTCACGTTTACGATCTAACATGCCATTAAAACTCATGAAATACTTGAGATCGATTAGCCACGATAATGTTGGAAAATTTTACATCATTTTAATGAATTAATAGCCAATCTGCTATGCCTACAAGCATCTCTGACAAGCAACAAAGTTCGCTCTAGGTAGGAAGCAGATTTTAATTACTTCCTACATAATTTTCAATCACCCCCGCGGAAACTATGCAAACTCGCAAATTACGCAGCCACCACGAAGAGGTTAATCAAGCAACATCTTGCGAACAGTCGAGTGCTTAGACGTAACAGGAATTCGGAAACAATGTGGGGGGACGTAAGTCTAACGGTAGGTAATTAGGTTGTAATATATTCTTATTAAGGTTGCGAAATCAACGAACAGCAATATTTAACAAGATCAAAAGTTCAAGTTTTTTTTTTTTGAAAATAAGACTAAAGATGGTTTCGTACTTCTATAATTGACTTCTTGAAATAAATAAAATTTTGTGTTATGATAACTGTCGTCTTGAAGTTTCTCGGGACAGTTAACTTAACGGAAGAAACCACAAGTTGCTTCGGTTCGATATTTCCAATGATTAATCCCAACTGTTTTTTTAAGAAATACCAATAACTTTAAGATGCTAGTACTATTTTTAGAGACTTACAGACAGCATTTCCAACCGTATTTTATTGTCGATAAAAAAATAAATAATTTGTTTAATTATTAGATCACATCAGATGCAAAACAAGTCCAACATAATTTTTTAAACGAGAAACATCTTCCGAAAATGCTTGTTTTCGCCGGTCACGCATTGCTCGCGCGCTCACTAACGACCTCCTTTTTAACCGAGGATGTAGCTAGCTTACGTGCAATTGTCGATCAGCTATTATTAATAATAAATAATCAGTTTTTCCTTCAGGGTTACTGAAAGATTTGAACATTTTAAAAGGTGGAAACGAAGATGCAAATGAACGAGTTATCAGAGCATGTTTCTGGAATTTACAACAATCCTTCCTCTTTGAGACGAAATTATCTTCCGGTAAGCTGCATCCTGTAACTAATACTGCAGGCAATGTTACTATCCTTATTTATGACGTCGAAATTTTTTGTTTATCTTTTGGACGATGGAATGGAATTTGTTTTTTTTTACGTGTGAAATACTTTGGGCCTAGTTTTTTCCTAATTAGTATGAAATATCTTTCCTCCTTTTGTTAAAACAGAGCACCCGAATAATGTCCCTTATTAAATTGACATTCATTGGCGTATTACCCGAATATTGCATACAAACTAAGTTTGCACCTTCAAATTAATTAATGCCCCCTGAAGCCCCCCAAGTTCGTAATCTCCATGCGCCCAAGCGCTAATTTTAGTTCGAGCGTTGAAATTCACATTTGATATTTGAATATCCAATTTGTTACCGAATTGCGCCGCCCTCTACGAATCGGTTGAGTAGGTGTAAATGCGAGGATCGAGCAATAAGCAAGATCCGACGGGTAATTAGAGGATTTTCATCGGGTCGGCGGAAATTTCAATTACGAGAGTTTGATTTCGAAAACGGTAATTACTGGATAAGCGAAAAGGAATGGGATAGGTTGAGCAGACGTGGTCGTGTTTTGCTTTCACGTTTGGCGTAAGTAAGTGGCTCTTCAAACGGGAGCAAAAAATCTGGAATTTAAGCTAATTGGAAGGAGTGTTTTTCATGCGGCCAATGAAAAGCTGTGAGATCAAAATGATTCTAAGCTAGTTTCTCAAATGAAAATTCCACTCTTTAGTGGAATCTAAGAATACACGCAATAAATTCGTTCTGGCTAAGGCTTAACGCTGGATATATCAAAACACACAGAACCTAACGTTCGTTCATGTCTACATGATAATACGACAAAACCTAATTAATTAACTGCTACTATTAATCATCTTCTACGAACTAACCTGAAATAACAGCGCAAGAACAACTGCTGGAAAATTTAGGGGTGGACGGATGAGAGTAAAAACCGCATCGTCACCGTAATTCATGAACCGCACACGATCTTCCGACAACCCCGTTCGCGCCCGGAAAACACCCCGTTTTCGATTAAAGCCAGCCACCGGTACAATTTCATGTTCCGCACGGGATCTAGCGTTGAAAGGCTAATGTATCTACAGGGGTGGGGTCGCAGACGGTACGACGGGTGTGCCCCCGTGGTGTATTGGAACACGCGTTGCACGTGAGCCCGTGTACATACATACCTCTGTATGTACTCGTACATACTACGAATCCATATCGAACTGGGTGTGCGTTTTCTGTATGTAATAAAATGTCGGGGGATCGAAGAAGAGAGCACATTAAACATGGCGCACGAATACGTGGGCGCGACTGCTTTAAGTGGTTTAAACAATTATTTCGGTGAAAAAGACATTATCTAATTGTGGAAGTTGGACCGAAGTTTTTAAATAACCAATTTTTAAATGCCTTTTTCAAAACTTGTTTCAACATAAATTATACGCGATTCGATTGGCTAAAAAAAAATCCGAAACTATTTTCTGACTGGTTTCACGGTATATGATTGGCTCTGATTTGCCTTGGAACAAAGTTTACATATTTACATTAAGCGAAAGCCTGAAAATGACATTAATAGTGGAGTGGAAAGTATGAATGATGATAAATTTTTTTATCTATGATCCACGTTGCCCCTGTGTGGGTAGGATTTAGAGAGCCCAAATAATATTTTTAACTAGGCGAAGAGTTGGGACGATTTACAACAGAATATCCGCTTTAAATAGGTTATCTTCTCGGAAACAAAGCATAATTTTCTAGAAAATATTGGCCGACAAGAATGATTTTACAATGTCAAAGATGACCTAATAAATCCAACCAAATTCAAAGAAATCCGAGTGTGTGCAGCGTCAAAGCCGCGAGTTTCTGCGAAATTTAAAACGAAATTGATTATTGAATAAAGAAAGTCCGATTAAAAAAAAAAAATATGTCCGGACGAAAAATTGACGATTCAATAGACAAATTTCTATTTTAAAAGAACGCGCACGTATTTCCAAAGTAGCCGTGATTCACGGGCATTCAAGAAAAACCACGAACGCATTCATCTTATAAATAAAATGGAACGTGTACTGCATATGTATACGATACTTCCTTTCGCTAAAAATACAAGGTGGTAATACGCACGAAATTCAATCTCTATGTACACAACTCATATAACGATTATCGTTTCTTTTTATGTAAAATTCAATTCCTAAAGTCCTAAATTAGTCCGTTACGACTCGATACGTTCTCTAAATACGTACGTACAACGTTAAAACATCAGACTGTGGAGTAACTGTTAGAAAACTCGTAAAACAGTAAAGGTTCTGTAAAACGGAACCTAACAGCACAGTACGTATGGTGCGTCTTGGCCTCTCTTTGGTGTATCGTGGCAGATGCTCGACAATGAATTAGAGTGCGGATTCGCGGCAGATGTTCAGGGTAGATGTAGAATTATTACATGGATAATTAAAGGAGAACGTACGTCTTAGTTTTATTGGTATGTTGGACGCACAAAGGAGACAAGAGCCACGCCAGTAGGAGAAAAAAAAAACGTGGCAGAAAATCGTCTGGCGCTGCCCGTTTGCGGTTCAGTGATGTGAACGTGTTAATTGGCGAAAGCAATTGCATTTAGAAAAATACGAAAGCACGAATAATAAGGATGAAATCCGTGCAAGGTTAAGCTTGAAAATCTTGTCAATGGATGCAGAAGCATTACTTTTAACTCACGCAGGTTCCACGAATATTTCTCTTTTGAAGTAATAATATTTTTTTTTGATCCAATTTAGTCGTTAATTGGTTAATATCGCAATAACTGTACGTATTACGTCATTCGGATTGTTTTCGTGAACACCCACAATTTAGCAACCCAGATGGAAATTTAAAGTACGAGGTTTGACCAAAAAATACGCGAAATTGTATTTATTTATCCATCGGTCCCCGTCAAAATACATTTGTGGCGGCGCTTTTTCTAATTTCCGAAGCACTTCTCGAACGTAATTTTCGGTAGACTGTCTTCAACGATTCTGTCTTTATCTCCTCAGTGTTGGCAAAACGTCGTACTTTCAAAGTTCTTTTAAATTTGGGGAATAAGGAAAGGTAAAAACAATCATCTTCCTTTTCTTGTGTAATTGTGCATTTTCCCCTTAATTACGCATGAAAAGGAAGATAACTACGGAAGTTTTGTTACGTGACGCGCTAACATAGAGAGAGCACGTAAGCGTTTTATTCGACCAATTTATCACTCTGAAACGTTATTACTTGGATTTTACTCTCTTTCAATCTGCCAATTGATTTAACTCTCGCGAGTATTATCGTGTTCTTAGCTTTATCTTGACGTTTCGCTGATAAGTCCGCATAAGAATTTAGAAACTTTCTGAGGAAGGTTATTCTACAGTAGACAACGGTCGTGGAAGTCTACGCTTTTTACTTTTTGATTTTTGAAAACTAGTAAAACTTTTATTTTCTGAATTTGACATACTGGTAAGGAAAAAATTTTTTTTTTTTAAGGATTATTAATAACGACCCACTTTTGAAATTACAATAGTTATGTATTTTATGAAATAATTTGGTCCACTTTTTAATTATTAATAATAATAAGTTTGGTAGGACTGTTATTGCACTAAAATCCAATGACATCAGGAGTACGATGAGATAATATTTGCTTTAATGATAACATCTCAACGCAAAGATTAATATTGTGAAGTACTCAGTCTCATATTTATGATAACCAAGAGGCCTCTTTATAGTCGTGATCGTTGCGTTATTTGGATTTTTTTATAGTGTGAAATCACATATTGCATGAGGTGGTTATAAACATTAAGATATACAGGCACAATAATCCAGAAATAGTTTAAATCGGCCATTGACTGATTTTGTTTGGCCGGACATTCAGACATGGAAATCTGGCCGGTTTAACTAATCCTCTAACATTGTAGACAGAAAGTCATTTGTTTACTGATAGTTAACGAGTAGTATCAGCATTGAAATCACCAATAAAGTAACTTGCTACTAGACTTCCGCTGAGCTGTATCCTTAGTCTCTGCAACGAACAACATTAACGTAAATAGCTGCAGGGCTACACTGGAAATCTTCGCAATGAAGAAGCGGATAGGCTGCCGCCTAGGGCCAATGAAAACTTCTCGAAGAGATGGGACGGAACCAGTTCCTAGAGTATCGCAAAATTCACATCAAACAGGCGGACAGCGATACGGTACCTCAGATTATCCAGAAACAGTAGAACACTTCCTCTAGAAGTGTTTTGTGTTGGAATTAACTAGAAGTATGCTAGGTGAGGGGGTCTACGCCTAAGGTGATTAGAGTGATTCATCTGGGCAACGTCCTAAGCCATGCTAAAGTAGTCGACAGCTTAAAGAACTTTTCAGTTTACAAGATGTAAAATTGGCCTATTATGGTAGAAATGTCTTTCGGGTGATGTCGTGTAGTTAATATTTTACTTGACGTTTCGCTGAGCATGCTGTCAGCTTCTTCAGAAGATTTCTAAAGACAGTCTTTAGAAATCGTCTGAAGAAGCTGACAGCATGGTCAGCGAAACGTCAAGTAAAATATTAACTACACGACATCACCCGAAAGACATTTCTACTATGGATTACGGTCGTGAAAGCCTACACTCAACTATTGGCCTATTATGGTTTAACTATTGCGAAATCTCATCTCATCTTCTCGTCGATAATCAATAACTTATATCACACGACAGGTAAATGATATGTTGTGTGCAAATAATGCTTCGAAATAAAAAAAAAATCAAATTAATCTATCTTATCGGTTTATTGGAAACGATCTTGTATTTTCTTGCGATAAAACTAATAACGCCTATTAAAACAAATTAATTTCCTGGAGAATTGTCATGATTGTCACAATAACTCTTTACATATAGTTGTTTACAAACATTACTACTAACATCACTACCCGGGAATAGAGTCGTTCCGAGATAGCAAAGTTCACTAACGACCCATTCAAAGTCGCAAAATATCGCCTTTATCGCAATCACCATTTGACCCATAATTTTATTCGGATAACGGGCGCAAGGGCTCCGATATGGCAATCGATAGCGTTGTTAAAGACTTCTTGTTGTTTCGAATCAATCGAAGGCCATTGTACGCGAGGCAATGACTTTACGGTAACTCCGAGCGAGTTTATCTCCTTTGTGTCGGATTAAGATGAAAATGGGACTTTGTAAATAAAATTTTTACATTCCCGAAGTGTAAAACTATGCTTCGAAGCGAGGCAATGATCTAACGCGTCGTTTATTTCCAGCGTTGTTAGCGCAGCGCTCCGGAATGCTCGACGAGATATGTATGTAGGGTACACATATCATAAAGATATATGCGGCCTATGCCATCAAAATTATCTGCTTATATCGCACGAAAGATGCGTTTGAAGATAATCCATTGTTATTTCTTTAATCTTCGCCTTTATTGATTTGTCTAGATTAAGCCTTTTTGTAGAGCTAATATTATTATGGCCTATTAAGTACGTGTACTTAACATTTCGATGCGCCTTAAAGTTTTATTGCATCAAAGCTTCTTCCAGTTAAAAACGACTTATCTTCGTTATAATTCTAATAATATTAAAATACCGAAAACAAAAATTCTTTCTACTGTTTATTCATAGCAATTTTATGATGAAACGTAATTTATATCTGAAACAATTGCATTAACGCACAATTCTGCCAAGTTTCATCAAAATCGACGTTGGAAACATACCTCGATTTGAGATATACCAACTTAAAAAAAGTCATTTGAAATACACCCACGCAAAGACAACATTTTTAACAGTACCTCGGCACATTATCGCAAGTAGCAAGTGTTGTATTTGGTCTACTCAACAACCGCTTGAATAGCATACAACGTGCCTTCTGTAGAATATAATTCGCCATTAATATACACGGGAAACGGACCGTACATTACATAGATGACTATACGTTCTATTGTAATGTTACTTCGCAAAATACATACATGCGTGTACACTTAGGGACCGGCGCAACGTCAAATGAATAAATATTTCAGCGAAGACATCATACATGCGGATGCGTTGAGTCAACACAGCACCGTGTACCTGTTTGTGTTTGCAGCCGGGTAGATGTATAGAATGTTTATTTTCCAGCCTTTTCAAAGCGGGCTGACCCAATTTGCTTACATAGAAAGGTTATTATTGCTGGGATGCATTTCTTTTCGCTCGTACGGTTCTGTTTAAAACAGAAAATTGTATGTACCAACGTTTAATGTTATGTATTACATCATTAATATAAGAGTTCCAAGTTCTAAAAAGAACGCCCTTATCGGAGCGTTTAGTTATCGCAAAATAATAGGCTATCACTTTACATATGATGAATACATCAAATGAAACAACTTCCCATAATGTTTATACAAAATACGATCATTTATGATAGTCTAATTAATTAATCACTTTACTGAAGAAGTTATTTCTGGAAGCATGACTATGCTATGTATATTGCCGTTCAGTGAAGTTCGGTCATACAATAAAAATCTATTATATCACACTGTATACAATTATTAATATTAATATATTATGTAAAGTAGAAATATTGCGACGACCACAATAAAGTCTTCTTGTTCTTAAAGTTCTTGTTTATTTATCACAGGCGTAAAGATATAAATTTGCTTCGTTTTACTGTTAAACGTGTGTTGGTGTGCATCTGTCGTTTTTGCGCGAAAGTTTTAAGAAAATTTACTTCAAAATGGCACGTGGCAAGCCTACCAATGTAGAAAAACGTTCACGCATTATTACGCTGTTTGAAGAAATCCTTCTTCAAACAGGGAGACAAATTGCTGAAACAATAAATATGAGAAGTTCAACACTAAATGACATCAAAAAACGATATCGGACAACTGGAACTATAGAAAATCGTGTTCGTCCCGGAGCATCTAGGAAAACAACAAAAGCTGAAGATTTGAGAACTGTATTCTTAAGCAAACGCAATAGAAAATTAACAGCGCCACAAATAGCAGCCGAAGTCAATCGCGGCCCTGAAGAACAAGTTTCGGCGAGTACGGTAAAACGTCGACATCAACAAGCGGATCTTCATGGACGCATTGCCATTCGGAAACCCTTATTACGTCGGGGCAACAGAGCAAAACGGCTACAGTGGGCCCGTTCTCATCTAGATTGGTCGTTAGATGATTGGAAACACGTGCTTTGGAGTGACGGGTCAAAGTTTGAGGTTTTTGGGCAAAATCGACGAGTTTATGTCCAAAGATCTAAAACCGAAAAGTGATCCCGAACTGCATCGCGCCTACAGTGAAGCAAGGGCGTAGTTCTGTGTTAGTGTGGGGATGTTTCTCCTTTGCTGGGACGGGAGATTTATGCAGAGTGCAGGGTGTAATGAGGAAGGAAAATTATTTTGCAATACTCCAGAATCGTGCAGTGCCATCAGGATTGCGTATAATAGGCCGTAACTTTAGATTCATGCATGACAACGACCCAAAACACACTGCGTTACTGTGTAAGAACTATCTAAAGGAGCAAGAAGAACAGCACACCCTGCAAGTAATGACATGACCCCCGCAAAGCCCAGATTTGAACCCTGTAGAGTTGTTGTGGGATGAACTGGACAGGAGGATCCGAAAAATATGCCCAACTTCGCAAGAACATTTACGGAATATTCTGCAACATGAATGGATTAATATTCCACAATCCGTTTTAACAAAACTTATCGAAAGAATGCCTAGAATAGTTCGAGCAGTGATTAACAGCAAAGGAGGTTTTTTCGATGAAAAAAAAATATAATGTTCAGTATGTTATATTAGGCCAGAGTAACTTTTTATTTATTTATTTTTGTCTTCTTTACCTGTACATACAATAAAATTGCATTTTGTTTTTAGTTTAGTTTGTTTCTGTAACCTTTTCATGTTTTTTACCAACCGACCGAACTTCTCTGAACGGCAGTGTACATCAAACGTCAAAAACATATATATAAACAAAGTACACATCAAAGAGTTCAGTTCCCGCATTGATATTGAGTGTAGACCAGTAAACGCTATAATTCCGAAAAAGCTTCGCAAAATTTTAGTTATACATATATTAGCAATGGTTAAATGACATTAATTACATTATCTTCTTAAACCAACTATCTCTTGCTTTTAAAGACCTCAACACTTTCAGAGTCAGAGATAGTTTCCAGCTAACTTCCGAAATTTAACAATTTTCAATTGCTGCTAGCTTTGCGTTGGCTTGTTCCGACGTTGTTTCTCTTTTCACTCTAATATCCCGCCCCGCCCGGCTTAGTACTTAGTAATATATCTAATAAGCTCCATTTAATCTCTGAACATTGTTCCATTATCTATGAAAAATATGGATTCCTAAAAAATTGGCCTCAACGGTGCGTGTTCATATTTGATGTTTCCGTGCGGCCGAATTATTATTGCAGGTTACGTGGGTTTAATTTTAAAAATTTTGGGTTAGGCTGACCCAGATGCAGCTCACAATAGCGAATAAGAAAAGACTTGCCTTCTACCAGGACAACGCAAGGACTGTGGATTTGCATAGTGAAAACAAGTCAAATTATCATCATCTTCATATTGCTTCGGTGTTCTAAGGCGTCGAAATTTTCTTCTCGTTCCAATTTTCTCAGTATTTCGCAAATCCTTTCGCTGGGTTTCCGTCTTTCATTTCAACAGTGCTGTTTCATTTCTGTTTAGGTCTACCTTTTCTGTTATTCCCTATTGCCTTATTGCCCCATTGCCTCTCACATTTTCTTTCTTTGTTTTTCTTCCCCCATTGTGGTTTGAGCAAATAATAAGCCCACGCCATCTTAATATGTTCTCTTGCAATGAATTGTGTTTCTCGTTCTTTGCTTTTATCTTAAGTTTTTTCTTCGGCGGTATTTTATTTCTATTGTTTGTAATCTTCGTTCTTTTGTTTTTCTGTTAATATCTAGTCCTCTCTTTCACGTGGAATCCAATTCATACGGGTTCAACTCTTGACTTGCAGGGAGAAACGATCATTTTTCTAGTTGAAACGCTGCTGGTATGTATTTCTATTGTACCTGTTTTGTAAAAACCAAGAAATATTTCCACTCCCATTATTTAAACTATTCACGTATTTGAATACGGAACCAAAGCAATTCTTGCAACCACACCTTCGAGTTCATAAAATAAAGTTTACGATCATCTAAATGCGTTCGTAAAAGAATTGCACTGCTTGCCTCGCTGCTAAGCGCTATAGGTAATTGGTCGATAGCATAAGCAACATATATTTAATTTTCATTGCATTACCACGTTACAGTTACTAACAGTTCTACGTCGTGATCCAACTTGCTCCGGTGAAGTTACTTCTTCCAATTAAATTTTATCTGATCTCCACCATGAAGCTGAATATTTGCACTTTTGACATTGAGAAGTGAAAAAATAAAAATCTTGTTTTTACATACTCGTATTTCGTAACGAAAATAACGACCGTATGTTTGTGCAAGATGACCTAAAGTTTATAGATTCTAAATATAAAGCGCGAAATGTTAAAATTAAAAGCAAATAACTTTTACGATTCCTCTAAATATTTACATGGGCGACTTTATAAATGGCGGCCGACTGTGAAGAATGTTTAACGGAAAAAAATGCGGTTAAAATATCAATGGTGGTCGACTGCGTCGAGTGATTCATTCATTTCTATTATTGCTCGCGAAGGTCGACCTACTGTGTAATTGTTTTTTTTTGTTCGTTGCGAAATTCTTCCAATTGAAATTTAAATAAGAATTAATTATACGCGATATAAGACATTGGCACACACATATTGTTCTAATGGAATTCTAAAGTGTTTGCATATCCGTTTATCAGCTTACTGCAGTATGTTCTTCTTTCTCCTCAAGCTAGGGATTTTGTTCATTTTCTTCTTTCTGCCTGGAGAATGTCGTTTAAGTCACCAATAACAAGATGCCGATTTAAAAATAAACGAAACAAACGCATGTCAAGTCCGATAAAAAGCAATAGAAATATAGAAATGTGGGATGATGTAGGTGAAGCTAAAAATAAAGATTTTCGCCGGTGAATAAATTCATTTTTCATACTCCATAAAAATGATGAATACAACTTTAATATAATCCAGCTCCGCTCATATTTATCTTTTTCCTTGATAAATCGCGCTTGAATTTCAAGAGTCCAAGTTCAACGGATTATCCGCCGCAAAAACGGAACAGTTTCCTTTATTGTTCCTGGCAGAGATCCATGGTCGCCGGGAAGTCCTTTGTCAAATATGATTAATGTGGCGCACGCGTGCGCGAATGTCTACGCTAGCATGAATCCAGGTACAGACCAAACGGAATAGCAAAACGCAACAAAAAACAAACTGACATGGCTCCAAGCCGCGCTGTCAGTCGTCGCGCCGGCCTGTTTTTTTCTATTTTATTTCGTCCTCTTTCTTCACACAACGTTCGCGAGACGTATTTGCGACAGAAATGGAAAGTACACACGGTTAGTTAAACAAGCGAACGAGTAAAACGTGAATTTTAAGGAACTAAACGGATTTCCCGTGTTCACGGCTATACAATGCGAAACGCCCCGAATGGTTCCAACCGCAAGGAAAAAAGGAAAAAGTATTACGGACAAAAGGGTCCTTCTGAACCTAAGAACAGTAACACTTGCTTGCTACCGATAATTCCTTCGAATTCCAAGACTAGGTTCTCAATAGTCTTAACACCTTTCGATGTGCTACGTGCGAAAATCTTCAAATTGGCAAAAACGCACTTCGGACCTTTATTATTAATTGGACAAATATTTATTTAGGCACATTCCATATTCATATTTCTATGTATCAAATACACATTTTATTTACTGGTTTGCAAATAAATAACGCAAACTTAACGTAATGATAAAGTAGTTTTCAATAACTTCTTTTGAGAGATGGGATTGAGTTCAAGGCCAAAATTCTACGTAGGAATTATTTTTGACATGAAGATCTGCGTGTCTATTATCATCTTATTTGAGCCGCTAATTTGATTAGTAGATACACAATAATTTGTCGTTAACACATTCCTTTCAATCATTGGGTAACCTCACCTATTGCCTTTCAAACTGTTTTTGCCCCTCCCGTTTATGTAATTACCAAACTAGAACATTTTCTTCGTTCATTTCAAGCTGCATCTTTTCCCGAAACACTCAAGGCTATGATAGAGAAAAATGTTAGAAAACATATCCTCAAAGCAATGAATAAGAAAAAAATCATCTTGCTACGAAGAACAACAATGCAATAATAGCATTTTTAGAATCCATATTATAATTTATCTAATGCACTTGGCGTAATTGAACTTATATTAGTAGGTAGCAATGATTGAAATCAAAGATGATTTACGGCGTATAATCTTGGCTTCGCCAATTTATCCGAATGATAATTTATTATGTGAAGCCATTGAGCACAGCTGCCTTAATAAGCATGTCACCGAATACAATTCAATAATACGTTATTAGTCGATTGTTCATAGTTCGGACTATTGAACATACTGACACTAATCGCACTTCCTCGCTTATTACATCTTCGGCTAGACCCGATCTACAATAACTTTGTAATGGTATAATGCTCATAATTTATATCACGACAAAAAAATTAATACACATCATTTCTCTCGCTTCTCCAAACCGAAAAAACAACTTCTAGAATTTCAATTTCAGCCGTACAAATACATGTCCTTTCGATAAGAGTTATAGTCGAAGATTAATCACCGACACAACGTTAGACTTCACCATTTCGTACGATAATCCGGAAAGGAAAATGTTCCCGAACATTCGATAACATATAACAGGGGTCGTTGATTACCCAACAACAATCCCCCATTTCATGACGTATTACCCGAATTATTTATACGAATTTAGGGAACGAAGAACGAAATATGAAACGAACCACTTTAAGCTCAGACGGTCGTGAATAATATCAATTCACTTCCCTCCTTTTTATTCCGCGGATGACATTGTGGAAGAGCAGCTATTGCATTAAGTTAGGAAGCTAAACGAGGCTGTGGGTGTTTTTGTTGTAAAAGCCGTTTCGCTTGCGACGCATTGAAGATGCAGTAGGTGGAGTAAAAGTAAGAAGACGTGGATAATTTCTTTTGTTAGTGTAGCCGGAGGATGATATTATTTTAATTAAAATTTGCATTTCCAATTTCCATATTACAATGCTTAAACCTTTCCGATTTTTTTTATGCCGTACAATTAAAAAAAATTCAGTTCAAAGAATCGAGAATTGCTTGGCCTGTCTCTGTGCTACCAGCCTTCTTTCTTTCTTATGTTTCCATTGGTTAGTAGTTGCGTTAACTTAGTTAGTAGTTGCTTTAATGATCTTCATATGTAACCACAGCATCATTTTTGGGATTAATTCCCGCATCTTTCCACACAACCTTCTACATCTACCGAAGGCAGTAGATTTGTTGAGAGTTTTCCATTTACACCAATTGCCTGCTGTATTTAGGACATTTTTCGTTCTTGTTTAATATGAGATCTGATGATGAGATCTACGGTGAGTAAAATCGAGAGAAATTTTGTAATTTTTCCTATACTGCCGAGTCCAATGCAATCTTTACCTTCACTATTCCGTACGTAAACTCATACAGCAACTGATTTCTACTAATCTCGAATATCGCGGTGAATAAATGTAATAGGTACATGTAAATTCATCAGCACAATATTCATCGCAATTGTAAATTATACACGTTTGTTGCCATTAAAAGCCGTCGTCATGCGTGCTCGGTAGCTACTTCTATTAACAATAAGCATTGACGAGATTTGAATTGATTGAAAGAAAAAAAAGACGGAAATTATAATGATGTTCTTGACTTAAAAATAAATATACACAACAGGCGAATAACAATGTAAATTTTTATTGTCTTTGCCAGACAGGATTTACATAAACGCGTAAGGTAAGGAGTTGTACAGCTTATTCAATGAATTAGTTAATATCTTCTAGGCATTTTATCTGACGTGAATTATTACATGTTCTAGCAATCTAACGTAAGCTATCCTTAGGAAACAAAACATTTATAAAAAAATAAAATAAATATTTTCATTAGATAGGCTTTCTAGGCGAAGCTTTCTACGAAATTGCAGCGTTTACGTGTTATTTTTAAAACAATACGGCAACTGTCTGGAATTTTTTCCGATATAAAATATCATCGGCACATCATCGGGCTGTTTACATTCGCGGGATATTCTCGGCCGTAGTCTGTGTACATTTTGTCGGTCCATCAAGGTCTCGTGAATATTAATACGGGTTTTGTATTTTTAAAATCGTCCCTAGGTTCATTGGTATCGGACTATCGCAGGTGAGACTGTTACAGGTAAGGCTGGTTAGCCTTGAAAAAATAATTAGAAATTACGCTGGCTTAAGTGGTTTGTTATAATATGTTATACAGAAGGTTTGGCAGATCCTGAGAAATAAACGACGTTAAATTAAAATAAAGATTAAGACTTTAGCTGCTCGCAATATGGTTTATTGATTAAAACCCTCGACGTTATGCGGATTTTTGGCGTTTTCTAATCTGGCCATCTTTATATTCGTTTCTGGCCGATTTTGGTATAACCGACGATTGATTGGAAATATCCCTATTAGATATTTGAAATGACGTCTAAGGTGTCGTCTACATTTTAAATCATCTTTCTTGTACGAGGGTAATTTAGTAATTAAATAATTACATAATCATAAATATATTTAATTCAAGCAAATACAGCTTGATACCATTGTTTAGGTGATGGGTAAGTGTTCCTCTTCCGTAAGTAAATATTTATCTAAGAGTGATAATAAGTCATTGCGTACATTATTTATCGTGAGCTATAACCACATAAAGCCGGACAATTTATGTATATGTACACCAACATTTGCGGTTCTTGTGGATGTCCTTCAGATTATATCACACTGTATACAATTATTAATACATAAAATTAGAAAAATATTAAGCATACACTCTTTTCTAAGGGATTAAAGCCATAAATTATTATGTAAAGTAGAAATATTGCGACAACCACAATAAAGTCTCTCTTCTTATCATTCCAAGAATTTCTCGGAAGTACCGATTTTTTGAAGCGGGTCGTTTGGGGATTATTAACGAACAATACATGATTTAGGAAATATACCGCAGTATCATTCTTGTTTATTTATCACAGGCGTAAAGATATAAATTTGCTTCGTTTTACTGTTAAACGTGTGTTGGTGTGCATCTGTCGTTTTTGCGCGAAAGTTTTAAGAAAATTTACTTCAAAATGGCAGGTGGCAAGCCTACCAGTGTAGAAAAACGTTCACGCATTATTACGCTGCTTGAAGAAGGATATTCGGGGCGACAAATTGCTGAAAAAATAAATATGAGAAGTTCAACAGTAAATGACATCATAAAGCGATATCGGACAACTGGAACTATAGAAAATCGTGTTCTTCCCGGAGCATCTAGGAAAACAACAAAAGCTGAAGATTTGGGAACTGTATTCTTAAGCAAACGCAATAGAAAATTAACAGCGCCACAAATAGCAGCCGAGGTCAATCGCGGCCGTGAAGAACAAGTTTCGGCGAGTACGGTAAAACGTCGACTTCAACAAGCGGACCTTCATGGACGCATTGCCATTCGGAAACCCTTACCACGTCGGGGCAACAGAGCAAAACGGCTACAGTGGGCCCGTTCTCATCTACATTGGTCGTTAGATGATTGGAAACACGTGCTTTGGAGTGACGAGTCAAAGTTTGAGGTTTTTGGGCAAAATCGACGAGTTTATGTCCGAAGATCTAAAACCGAAAAGTGATCCCGAACTGCATTGTGCCTACAGTGAAGCAAGGGCGTAGTTCTATGTTAGTGTGGGGATGTTTCTCCTTTGCTGGGAAGGGAGATTTATGCAGAGTGCAGGGTGTAATGAGGAAGGAAAATTATTTTGCAATACTCCAGAATCATGCAGTGCCATCAGGATTGCGTATAATAGGCCGTAACTTTACATTCATACATGACAACGACCCAAAACACACTGCGTTAGTGTGTAAGAACTATCTAAAGGAGCTAGAAGAACAGCACACCCTGAAAGTAATGACATGGCCCCCACAAAGCCCAGATTTGAACCCGATAGAGTTGTTGTGGGATGAACTGGACAGGAGGATCCGAAAAATATGCCCAACTTCACAAGAACATTTACGGAATATTCCGCAACATGAATGGATTAATATTCCACGATCCGTTTTAACAAAACTTATCGAAAGAATGCCTAGAATAGTTCGAGCGGTGATTAACAGCAAAGGAGGTTTTTTCGATGAAAAAAAAAATAATGTTCAGTATGTTACATTAGGCCAGAATAACTTTTTATTTATTGATTTTTGTCTTTTTTACCTGTACATACAATAAAATTACATTTTGTTTTTAGTTTCGTTTGTTTCTATAACCAACCTTTTCATGTTCTTTACTAACCGACCGAACTTCTCTAAACGGCAGTGTATGCTATAATTAACAATTGAGACGAAATGCTAATTCGGGAACTTCATAGCATTTCATATTAATATTTCTCAGTTATTAATTCCGGAAAGGAAATATATGCTTACGCAAAGGTAATTAATATTAATTTTTGTAGATAGCGTGAAGAGTTGTACCCAACGCTGCTTTTATTCATGGCTGATTCACAAGCAGGGAATGTTTAAACAATTAGAAAACAATCTGGGCGACGTAAACAAGCGCACCTTTTTCATATGGAATTTACCATCTTACTCATGAGAGCTTCAATTTTAACAATGCACTGTTTTATTTTATAATAAATAATAATCCTATTTACTGTACCTTTATGTACACAAACAAATATCGATGACGTGATTCGAAAGTTGAGTATGAATACGTACATACGTATTCTCATGGAGGCAAAATTGCATTCGGGAAAAGTGATATGTAGTGCAAATGACGAACTCATAAATTGCATGTAATTGAACTAAATTGAACGCTTCCAAGCGGTGTGATACGTATTCATTAGGAGGCTCGCATTATTCTACACCATCGGAGGATTAAGTAGAGTTGCGACGTCAGAAGACAGCGAAATATGTCATATGCGCTGAGAATAAACTCAAGCGATATCGAAATGTCAATAAACCCTGGATTGGAATGTGGAATTATTACGTTTGCGTTTGTCGTTTTTAAAGCAAATATTGCAGAATTCGCAGTTGCTGCAAGACTATATATAAAACCTATATAAGAATTCTCACTTATCACACTACGTTCAATTAGTGTAACAAACAACACGAAAGGATCGGCACACTCCGCACCACATAAGTTTAATTGATTAATCCAGTACAGCTGTTTCGAGCATGCGTCATCTTCAATCGAATGGACCGATTCGGTCTTCGACCTTCCCTAACTCAATTTTAAGGTTTGTTTGGCTTTCACGAAAATTTTTAATTGCTGGACGAATACATGTGAACCTTCATAAATAAGAAGGTGTTGGAGAATTGAACTTGTTGGAAGTCCGTTGCACAATTCTTAGGGCTGTAAAACTTTCTTTTAGGAGCTTCTTGTTGACGATATGATTTCAATCCACGTCTATTTTGCAAAAATTTCTCGCTGATGAAATTTTTAATTTGTACATTTTAATATATCCTACGCCTACGCCAAGTAATATTATTAATAAAATCTCCATTTACATTTAAAACTGACCACGTCCCAAATTTCCTGGCTCCAATTTTTAAATCGTTTCTTCGAAATAATTTGACTACACAGCGTTTAAACTAAATTAGACAGGCTTTTTATTATCCAATGTATTTTAATACGCTTTTACACGAAACGCCGCTACCAACTGCCCAATTATTAAAATCTTACAGTTATGGTTGGAATATTCCCCTCGTATGGCCGACCATTGCAAAGAAGTACGCTAATGTAATTAGTGGTGAATTCGTCACGAGCAGATGCTAATAAAAGCGTTGCTTGATGCAATTTAATAACTCGGCTAATAAGAGTAAAAAAGGAAACGACGATATTCATCAGATGTTATTTATATCTGTGGTGTTCAATTCGTAAGAAAAAGGATACGAGGATAATCTGATCTGGGGGCTCTAATTGCTTCCAATAATTTACATTTTATTTCTTGTAAAAACACACAAACCTCACAATATAAGACGAGTGTCTTTGAACTCTTGAGGTCAGGCACAGTCAAAACAGTGTCCCGCGAGGAATGAATCGGCCCTGAAAAAGAGGAAGAATGTTCCGTTGCGTTGGGCTGTTTTTTTCAGATAGTCATGGAATCGAGTATCTTGAGGAAATAAAAACAATAACGGGGGTATTGATAGACTACCCGCCCTATTCACCAGATTTGGCCCCCAACGAGTTTTTCTATTTCCTAGGATCAAAGTTTTGCTGAGAAGACAGATTTTTATCGAATGAAGAGATCATCACATTTGTAACGTTTATTGTGCAGAACAAAGCCTGGGAAATGTATAAACTTATATGGAGAAATGAAACTGAACTCGACAAAAGAAATATTTGTTTCCGTGTTGAGCTATGAACTTTGTTGACTTTCTTAATTGAAAAGTATTGGAAACATTCAATTTGCTAATTTGTGGATGTTAGATCAATACAGTGTAGACAGTACATATTAAATAAACCGTAGGTGTAAGAAGGCGTTGTGCTAGAGAAAGGTAAACAATTTTAATAAAGTTACTCCAAGACTTATTGGATTTGTGATGCTTCTGGAATGTATGCAACTATTGCATGTCAGCCTACTTTTAAATACACGCATTCTGCAGCTGTTGAAGTGCATTTGAGGTCATTGTATGCATATTTTACTCTACATAATCACGAGAATAATAAATCTTTGTCAGGTATTAGTGGTCATTTTATTATTTTAATACGGAGAGAAAGGAGTTAGAACTCCATTTTCTGAACAAAATATTTCACGGTATGCTCCTGAAACGAACAACAAAAGAGGTACGATGAATTTAGTGCAGGAAGAACTTCAACTAGGATATGCCAGAAGATAATTTTGTGAAAAAAATTGAAATTTTCATTGTATGATCTTAGGCCTAAAACGGCAACAATCACTTCAATCACTTCGTTCAACTGCTGATGATCAAGCACCATTAGAAAAGACTGGTCCGCAGAATTTCGTAGTAGTAGTGGTTTGTCACAATCGACCAAAATCGGTTGTTCTAAAAAATATCGATGCTGCGCGACATAATTAAAGAGGATTGCCATGCGACTTGCTTTGAAATAGGGGCATTCTTAGGCGTATTAAAGACTGCGGTAGATTCAATTTTGCGTGAACTTTCAAGTGTGGAAAAAAATCTGTTCTCAATGGATTCCGCATAATAAGACCAAAGCAGAAAAACGGCTCCTGCAAATCGATGTGAGGAAATGCGACAGAGGAACTTCAAAAACAAAGATGATTAAAGTTGAATATATTCGTATGAGTTGGAGACTAAGCAACAATCAACTGTCTGGCTGCTTCCAGTTCAACCAAAAGGATCGAAAACCAGTTAATGGTGAATACAACGTTTTGTTTTCTAGAAGTCATCGATGAAATCAGGAAAGACAATGGACAATGTCGCATCTTCCGTCATCGTGATAATCTCAGCTCTCATACAGCACGTCAAAGAATTGATTATTTGAAGGAGGAACGCATCGAAATAATATCTTATCGCCCGTATTCATCTGATTTATTGCCTGACGATTCTCCTTTTGTTTCTGAAGGTCAAACGAAGAATACGTGGACAGCGATTATAATCAGCAGAAAAAAATACTGTAATATTAATAGTGCGCCTACGACTATGAACTGCTAGTATAGCGAACGATGAATAATGATTCCCCAGGAAAATTATTAATAGAATAGGTAATTCATGATATACTATTTCTTCGAGGGCAATGTATATCCTACATTACTCATTAAAATTATATCTCTTATAAATGGTCTAGTTAATAGCAATAGAAGGAATTATGTGTTTATTTTTCGGTAACCGGCTAATACATTAGAAGCATGTGTAACATTTCTTTTTCATTACAAACATAACAAACATCCATGGCAGACATTGTTTTTAAACTTATGTAAGCCATATGTTATGCGCTGACGTCAAAGAATATCACCAGAACGAAGTCGAGAGAAAATAAAAAACTCGATTTCATCTAAATAACAAATTTGAAGTTCAAATAAGCGTAATATTTACCGGGGAATAAAAGCCCACTTTACACACAAATCAAGTAGGATGAAATACGTTCCGGTACAAAATTAACGCACCAATATTATTTTAATTCGGAGAATGTTAATAGTAGCCTTTGCAACCTTTTGGACAAAACACCTCTGAAGTCTTAATGCAATGTCTTACTTTCCATTTAGTTCCCGATATTTTTTTTGCTGTAATTCAAGATATCGATACGTTAATTTTGTCCGGGAGTGTAATTCGAATTACGAAAGCTAAATGGAATACAACGATAGAAATATAGGTACTGACGTAATAAAAAAATATTGCTTGAAATGACAAGTAAGCCAAAGTGCAAACGTGTAAAGATTCAGTAACATTCATTATCAGTATAAATGATTAATTTCTGCTTGCTTATTTTAAGACGTTATTCAATGGAAAGATTTGCTAAAAATAGACATTTATTAAATTGATAAAAAAAATTACTCTGCATTGTTTATCAATTCAATGAAGTCAAGGAAATTTACAGTTAACATTCTTCGCGTAAAAAACGGTATTTGTGATTTACTCATAATATACCGAATATACAGCAACCTGTAATTAGGAAATTAGAAATGCAGTATTTCTATTTATATGCATTAAATTTAATTATACCGAAGTAGTTGTCTTTATGTAAATTTAAAGAAAGTAAAATACGATTTCCTGGTATTTCGTAAGCTGTATATTAACAGTTACCATGAATTTTTATCAAGTAGTTTAGTATTGCGCTAGTTTATTAAAAAAAAAGGTTAATTAACTCAGAAATTTTAGAATTTTTGTATTACATCCTGGTGAAATTGTAATTATGAACAACTGTTATGAATATGGGGAACTCTTTGCTTCCCATCGACTTCCATAAAACGACTCTGTTTAAAACAAAACTCTTTTAGGAACAACGATAAGTTTAGCGATTTTTGCGAAGGAAAGTTTGCAGACGATGCGTACTTAAAAGGAAGATAAATTGAGCTGTTCAAGCAAGAATGAAAACTGAATATAAAAAATTCGAAGAAACTTGGATCGAACAATAGAATTTTAATATTATATTGGATCTTATACACAGTAAATTTAAAATGTGAAATAATCGAAATAAAATAAAATAAAAATTAATAAAATTCGAGAACCCCTCTCTGGGACATAAATTTAGCTTCTAGATGGTATGCAATATGAACTATTTAAAAAACATATAATTATCAGCTAAATTCATTAACACCCAGTATTTACTAACTAATAAACGTTATAACTAGATAAATGGGACACCGTTGCAAGCAACCCAATACAAAAAAAAAACCTTGTGATCCCCGTTAAATAATAAAAAAGTTTGCCGTAAAGCTCTTTTCCAATTCAATGATATCTAATAAATTCGGTTTAATATAGAGCTTATTTGATAAATCAAAAAAAAGTTCTTCAATTGTGAATACAGTAAGCAGCAGCTGCTAACATTTATTTATTCAAATTTCTCTTTTCTTGAGGAGGAGGAGTAAACCCCATTATTTATTAAAATTAAACCATTTTTTTTAATTTCCCACAAAATTTTCATCTAAATTTTCAAGGCACACTACGAGTTTGGAAATAGCAAAATCTTGTAAGCGATTTTTTATTTCAAATCTACTTCGTAAGGTCCTAAGATGGTTTCGATCAAAATTTTATTCAAATATCTTTAGCAATATAAGAGTTATGTGAGACTCATTTTTCAAGCTTTACCGAGCATTATTAATGATGAACCAGAGAACCGCTACGATAACCAGTAAGTACCAAGGAACGTAGTCTGTTCTTGTCAGTTTGTATCAAATTCGATTTATACATATCAATTTCATTCACAACATAAAACGTACAACGATTCCGCTCCGTATCCCGGAAAACACAATAAAAATAAAAACATACAACCGGCAGTAACAGGTGAAAGATAGCGCATCTTTACAAATCGTAGTATAAGAGAAACAGAACAAGCAACTTACCCGCACGCTTCCCCGGCGAGAGAAATTCCGGGCGATACCGTATGTTCCGTAAAAATCTAGATCTCGATTACAGAAATGAGTCGAAAGCTGGATAGTCCCGAGAAAATCTCACAAGAACGGCGCACAGAATAAAATAACTCCTTAATTCGGCACACGTTCGGCTCGTCGTAGCCAGGTCAATGTGTTTAGTAGTGTTTTCGAGGCTACAGGAAAGCTCAGGCAGTCGCTGGCGACTGGTCGGCGATTGCCTAGAGAACGGGTCGGATCGGGTTCAGCGTATCTCCGTTCTCTCCGATCGAGGTTCCCGTGTAGCCGGTGACTCATATGTCGGAACCCCTCTATTTTAGCCACGTTTGGTATGGATATGGACGTACGTGTATATGTTTACGACCTGCATATAGGTATACAGGGCGTGTCTCGCTAGATAATCACATACGTACGACTACGCAATGTTAGGGTTAATATTTCCGAACATGTGTTCATGTTTTCCACGTATTGCTTCGAAAATAAAGAGAACCAAGTGGAGATTTTCCGTACTTCCGATGAAATATTCAGAATCTATTATTTCGTCGAAAACTGCATTATAAGTTGACATTTTCATTCAATTTCCTAAATGCCAACTAGAATAAATAATATTTATTTGTTCTAGTATAAAAAAGCCTTTTTCGTACATCAGTTACTTATTGAATAAATACGTACGATATTTGTTTTTTTATTTACGGTGGCGGACCACCGGGGTAAATCTTAGGTTTGGAAAACTTTCTGCTCGGCCCAATGGGTAACATTATGCTAATAAAGACTCTGGACCCAGAGGAGTGTGCTCACTGCACTTCTTTCCTAGTAAGGGCGCCTCATTTCCATCAATGCTGATATGTGTTGATGTCCAGATAAGGGTAACATTGTTGTTTCTAGTCAAAACATTAACGAATTGTTTCTGTAATCAGCTACGGGTCTGAAGGGTGTCTTTTTCACAGTTCAATAGAGAGTAGAACTTCAGATTCGGTTATAGAGAAAGCATGAATTCCGCGCATCTTCGAATTTATCATCGCAAGTTTGATATTAAAATTCAAACCTGGAATAAATTAACATAAACGTAGCTACTTTCCTTGATTATTGATTAACAATGTTATACAATGTGTTTATGGTAATGCTGCGAACAACGTACATTACTTTAAAATTTCTCGGTAAGTATCACAGACACTCTCTTAAGCACATGATCAGGTTTTAATACCACTTCTGAAACTTACTAAAAGGAGAAAGCGAATACGCTAACTCAATTAAGAAAAGTTGCAGCGTCGAAAATATAGATTCTGAAGATGGGAGAAATGCATTTCACACACAGAATATTATAGCACGATATCAGATATCGCTTCGGGAACCATCTGCGTGTTTATCGCTTAACATTTACTGCAATATGAGTACGTAATCTATAAATATGACAACGATAACAAAGCTCACAAAGCTGTTTGCAAAAATTAAATAAGGAAATGATATTATCGAATGAGGTGAGTATAATTCAAGTGGTTTCTTTGTTAGTTGAGAAAGATTAATTTCAGCGCAAGATTGTATGGAATCTTCGTCTATTAAAGATTTCATTTTAATAGATGTTCAAATATAAATGTTCAATTTAATTTTATTTTATATTTTATTTTATTTAATTAAATTTGTTTGCTGTTTATGGTTTCGATCATATTCACCATCAAATTATTTACGTAATGAAGGCATGACTAGGCGTACAACTTGCAAAACGGGCCTTCTAAATATGGCATTGGTGCTTTAGCAACTGTCCCAAGTTTGATCTCCTATTCCAACACTCCGTATACCGAAAATAAGCCAAATAAGAAGATCTTTAACCGCAGCTATTTACACTTAAATATTTTAACCGCCAAGCAAGTTTCGCAACGATGTAAACTTACCACAATGCCAGGATACATTCAAGATAGTCGAACACGCGACATCGTAAGTGTGTTAACTCATCATCAAGTCTGGTTCTACGATTTGTAAAAGATGGCGAAGGCAAAATTTCAAGAGCCAGATAATAGAAAACAAATGCTCTCTTTCCTTTGAAATAATTAGATTTGCGGTATATCCAAATAACACAAAATGTAATGGTAATGAACGTTGTACATATAAATATATTTAATGAGTTCCAATAGTTACAATGTTGACTTTTTTACATCGCACAATACTTGGTTCGTCCCGGGTTCGCTTATATCAGAGGCTGTAGTGAGGAATAATAAAGATGAAATGGTATATTAGCAAATGGGTATTAAATTAACACCGCCTGGAGAGGGCACGAATCCCTCGATCCATCGCGTAAACCAATTTTTTTTTTAACAGATAATACCCAGTAGGTAGCAAGATTAGGGAGTATTCAAACTATGAGATTGCGTCACCTTACCATAGCTTTCCTGGAGGAAATGAAGCAATAGTCGTAATTCCATTTAGGTAGCGAGGTCAATAAACAAAATTACCAACATTGGGTTATGGAAAACACCATATTAGGTCGTACACTAATATGCTTAAAATTTTTTTTCGAACTAGAACAACGTGGCCGAAGTATGTGAAGTATCTACGTAGCATACTGGTCCAACAGACAGAGGCTCTCCACTAGCTGTCCTTCCAAAATTATTTTCCCAATCGTTTCAAAGGTTTGGTTTGGCTTCAGCAGTTCTGTGCTCTCGAGTGTAGTACAATTATAATTTCACGAAATCCCTTATTTTAAAGTTACGAAACACCTTCACAACTAATGATGAGTAAATATAATAAACCCAATTCTATAACATGTGCGACAGCTTATATAACAATGTGTGGCTTAAAACTTTTTACGAGTTAGTAACCTAAAAAAACAGTTCATATCTCCCACTTGAGTAAACATTTTCGATTGTTCAATTAGGGCCACATCGAAACAACGTTAATTTGTACAATCGCACCAAAGACCATCATGTATCAATTACTACCACCGCACCCATTCCATTCAGCGGATAAGTCGACCTACGTACGACGACGACGAATCATACACTTAATTCGACGATAACGACAGTTCCGACGCCACGGTCCTTCCCCGTGTCGTGTCAACTGTCTCGTCACCTATAATCCAAATCGGCTACGGTACGAGAGACAATTTTGCCCAATTACCGTCCAGTTACATGCCTTTTTTAGCGCAGTCTGCTGTGGCGAAAATGGTTTGTGTGTACGGACAATCGACGGAAAACTTTCTTTTTTTAATGACGCCGAGATTATAATTTATAGCGGGGCGATTTTTTATGCCCGCGTTATGGTAATGAGATTTCGTTCTAGTTAATATAGTGTAGAACAACATTTGTATTCTAATTCTACATTGATTGGCGTACGGAACGAATAAAGATAAGACGGCGAAATGATCTAAATTATGAAACTGCGTGACAGTCTTGCAAGAACTGCAGTTAGACTTTAGGAGAGTTTAAAAGCACACAACTTTCATAAAAATTTCCGTAAGGATTCGAGAGGTTAATTAAGAACATTTTATACGTTGAAGTATTGGAACCCGATCAGAAAGATATTTTATATACATGTTAATTTTCCTTTTTTTCTTTAATACACAAAGAATTACATTATTTGTATGTAACTTAAAGGATGTTAAATAAAAACTTTATAAGACGGACAAAAGAACTAAGAGCAAGGTTTCAATTAGTACTGTTGTTTTGCAATAGTTTGTAGAAAAGCTCTATAAAGTAATAGATTTGACAATTGAAAGAGAGAGAGAGAGAAAGCCTTGTTGAAGATGAACGTACGAAGAAAATTGAATCTGTAAACCGAGAAAGGAATCAAGGTTTGAAAAAAAAGGGAATATTAACTCAATATTTCGCTTCTTACTTACGACGTCGTCGGGAGTATAAGTTACAATTATGAAGAAATGATTACAATAAAGTAAAAACATCGAAATTGGTTTTACTTATTTATTTACAATGGAGATAACTTAAAGCAGAAGATCTCTAAATTATCTCCATTGTAAGTAAAACCAATAATAATAATTAGTTATATGAACAATAAAGAACGTAATATTCTTTTTCTTTTTCAACATAAGAATTGCTTTTATGTGCTAATAGGTGACGCGTGCCATTTTAAATTGAATCACCTTTTTCGAGCTAACGATGCGCCGTCCGGAAGAAAAAAAGGAATTACCGGTGCGAAAACAGTACCATACATTAACGGTTTGCTAAGCAGCAACAATGTTATGCTAAACGTATAGGAAGAGTAGTTTAAAACGTGGCAGTAAACACAATAAACGTCGGGAAATCGAGTTCTTTTCTTATCGCGAAATTAATCAAATAAAAAAAAAATGAAAGCTTTTTGAATGGATTGCATGTACGACGAACAACAACGTATGATAATGGAAAATAAAAATAACGACAAACGAAACTCTTTCGGAATACCGTGAGCATTGTACAAGTCAATCACGAGCTAGCAGCATCAATTTCCACCGTTTCCGAACCGTATGAATCATTCCACCTAGCGGCAAGGATAGAAAGTAAATTGATATACGTAATTTTAGCGGAATTTTAATTCGATCATGCTTCATTGTTTTCCCGCGCACTGCAATTAGATTATTACGTTGTTAAGAACAGTTATGTAGATTACTTGAGGGAAAGAAACTCATCTAACGCAGACAGCAAACGAGCGAAATGGTTAGACAACGTTCGCAGGTATATCACATTGACTTTGCGTGTATACAATTATAACACGAAGATCTTACAAAATGAAGTCTGATTTGATTGTGGGAGTCTAAAGTAAAAGTTCGAAGTAAAAGAAACGCCAAGAAGAGATTGCGCAACAGTGCTTTATTGTTGTTCTTTATTGGTCCACTCAACCATCCGCTTGTCTTTAGAAAATTAGCCAAAAGCCAAACACCTTATTGGTTTCCTGAGTCTTACGGACTTCAAGATGGTTCAGGTGTTAAAGAATCATTGTTTCTGGGACACAAAAAAGTCTAACGAACATCGATGATCATTGGTCTAATATCTCTCTCGAGTCAATCAAAGAAATGAAAGCTTTTAGAACAGAACTGATGGATTGTAGGTTGATACTATAGCAAAACAAGAATCTCAAACATATATCAGGATTCCGCAATAAGAATGCAAAAGGAAAGAGGAACAGAACTAAATTCTGCTGCTACCGGGCGGAATGAAAAAAAACTTCTTTCTGCATTCCTACGTTGACAATAAACTCCTGCGGCAACGTTGTAGAAAATCAATGCTGAAGGTTCCCAATCAGTGTTAAAATCTCATGGCGAATACTATTGCGCAACAATGTTTACAAAAATGAGAAATTAAGAAATTTGGTTTTCTTGCATTCAGCTAATTAAACAATTACGTAAGAAGCGATTATCGCAATTTAATTTTTCGCTTTCTATTACGATTACCAGGAATACCAACTACGGTTTCTGAATATAGCTCCATAAATTACGTTCACTTGCGGCGCTATTATGCGAACTATACAAACAAATAGTTGTATTCCCGCTTCGATTCCGCAAATTCCATGTTTTAAGCCCACGCATCTGCTATTACGTTCATCGCTATTCGGAAAAAAATCTCATTGGAATAATCACATTAATAATGTAAATGGAAAGCAACGCGAAGTTTTACCGACGCATCGGACACCAAAAGGACACAAGAACCGGTCCTCATCTTCAATTCGAGTCGCGAATACACGTTCAACTTCAAGTTATTATACAACGCCTTCAGGAAGGGTGGATGTGCGGCCGGAGAGAAATGCACACATTACGGCCATTACTCGTCCCATAAACTTTTATGTAACAAACTCGTCGTGTCTGTAAGGAGTTGCGTAACTCCTTTTATTCAATTAAAGAAGTGAAGTTGCAGTCGACTCGTAAATAAATTTCTTTTTCGAGACAAGAAAAGAAATGCATTTAGTTTGCAAAACTTTCTACTTTGCAAATATCACTGCTAAGAGTTTGTTGCTCCTTAGCGAGGCTTCATTGTGTATTCTTTTTATGTTTGGTAGAAGAAGTCGAAAGGCGCGCAACGTCGACGGCGTATTTTTTATTGATGGTTCTCTTTATCGCACAAAAAGAAAAGGTTGACCCAATAGAGAATACAATCAGTAATTATGGCTGTCCTTTAAAGTGTTAGTGTATAGATTACTATAAAAGTTAAGGTATTAGTGTTTGACTATTTGGTCACTGTTATTTTTATTTATTGATTCGTTTGTCCCAATTACGGATTAGTCCAACAAATATGAATAGCAACAATAGCTATAATATCATAAACAAATCATGATAATATTTTCGTCTAACATAATAGTTTCAGCACTAATTATCAAAATTTGCCTTTACCAACAATTCACATAAATTAAATTGCCGTAAATATGAGTAATAAGCTGAACATTGTTTTACCTAACATGCAAATAGACACGGAGCTAATCCATAAAAGCTTTGGGACATGTTCCTTGCTCGATATATATTTCACATATTATTGTATACCATCATCGGGCTGAAACTGGGTACGGTTTCGGACCTACCCTAACCCATTTATATTATTTATAGCGCACATGCACGATAACGGCTAGCCAAGCCCGTCGCTTTCACGAGACGCGCTACCCTCGATACCGCAAGATAACTCCTATAACGGGTAATATCCGCGAGTAAGTCCTGTTTTAATTAAACGGCTTTTCGCGAGGACGGGCGCTGTTCGGCGTGCCAAAATATCATCGTAAACGAAGATAAAAACGCTTTGTCATGTACGAGCCTCATTTTCCACATACCTTGATGGGTGGATTTTCCTTTGAACTCGCGCATAAACGTGTACGGTTATTAAAATTACGTACTTGAAACAAAGAAGAGAGAAATAGGAGTTCAAATATGTCGGTACAGTTGCGTGTTAAACAGCGTGCTGTACTTTCGTACTTGAAGGTGCGATTGAAACCATGTTACGTTTGGCGTAACATTACAAAAAAATTTCTTTGGTTTGTCTGCAAAACACCTTTCAATAGCCGTTATAAGTTCTTCATCGTCCATAAATTTTGTTTCCCGTAGGATTCTTTTGAGATTTGGAAACAAAAAAAATAGTCAGAGGGAGCTAGATTTGACTATAAGGTGGATGGTCAATTTCTACATTCAAGTCACATTCAGCAACGGCAACTTTTAAACTGCGAACAGGTTCATTGTCGTGGAGCAACAGGGAACCTTGTGTCAGTTTTCTGGGTCCTTTCACTCCAGGGCGATGCATTAAGCTTTCCTGTTATCGCACTACAATGAAAAATTGAAAACTGTCTAGATTGAGAATATGGAAAAGTTTGGTTTAATTCTCGGAGGCACCTCCGCCAAAAAAATTTTTCGCACTTTTGTAAATGAAAGGTTTGGAAACTCCATCTTTTCTTATTCACATAAAGAAAACTGTATCGCGAATAACTTTATGACCCCGTTTGAGTACCCCGCGTATACAATTACAGATTAGGACATTATTTATGCTTCTGGTTAACATTGCGTGAATGGCATAAATAACGAAGTAAATATTAATCAATGAGATAAATTTGAGCTACTCATTCGTCATGCTTATTATTAGAAATTACAACAACGATAATCAGTTGTAGACCGCGAAAACACAAATACACGTCTTATCTTTGTGTGGCTGACATAAATACAGTTGACATTTAACGGTGAATGATTTTTTTTATTTCATTGTCCAAAATCTTATTCTACTATTAA
This sequence comes from Marronus borbonicus, assembly GCA_902655005.2. Lineage (NCBI taxonomy): Eukaryota > Metazoa > Arthropoda > Insecta > Coleoptera > Scarabaeidae > Marronus > Marronus borbonicus. The sequence continues at coordinate 793,409 of LR737406.1, read as the reverse complement.
GATTCTTGCATCTCCCGTCGCATTAATAAAATTGGTTTGTACATGTGCAACAACTCGTTCCCAAAAACTGAAAACCCCACCAGAAGATAAAAGATAAATAATGACTCGAAGCCGAGGAAAATGAAATAAGCTGAGTAATCGAAATCTATTAAACAGGTGCACACGCAACAACCACTTCAAAATAAACGGCATAATATCGTCCTAAATCACATTACTTACGTACACTTACTAATACAGAATTACTTTACATAATAATACAACGTACTACGTAATTTGCGTAATTCTTCCATTTAATTTCGTATTTTCTACGCTATTACGGGTATCTGCCGTGGATAAACACGGAGAATTAATTTTCGCTCTTAGCGTTTCTCGAACATTGTGCGTACCGCAACGTGGAACGTTTTAACAAATATCGTGCTAATTTTCGAAAGCTATGCAGAAAAGAAATATGGAGTTGTCGGCGATTTTTGCAAGAGGCAGTGAGGTACGGCGCGTGATTCATTCGGCAAGAACTCGCGCTGCAACTCACGTTACACGTCCTGCATGCATCGGGTACAACATTCTCCGTAAGTCCGTACATGGGCAACGGCACCGAAACCGGGCGATTTTTTCTACTTTACTTTGTAGCTCGCATCAGGTCCGAGAAAAAGGAGAAAGAGTGCCAGAGGTCAACAACCAAAACGTAAACACGTATTATAGTTACATGAGCGTAGATATTAAGGTGTATTTTAACAAGAGCTAGAACGCATGATTTGTTAATGCGGCGAATTCGTGAAAATCAAGCTGTTTTTGTTTTTACGCCTAATTCGTTATGGAGCGAAGATTACGAATAAAATTGTTGGATTAATGACTCCTGCCATAAAGTATATTTGAACTTCTGATGCTTTGCTATCTCCATTTTTCCAAGGATAGACCGGAGAGGCTTCTTCCTCCAAAACATTCACTAGATTCTAAAGAGTTGTCAGAGAAGAATCTTGGTAAATGTGATTCCAACAAATGAGCATTGCCATCATTTTTTGTCCACTGTGCGTCGCCCAACTAAAAGTTGGAAAGATTAGTTTCTGCATTCCAAGCCCACACAACACATCTTCATTAATCTAGCACTCAATTGCTAAAGCAAACAAACTGTGTGTATCTGTAATTATTATTTGAATAACGTGCTAACTATTCATCAAATGTAACAACCATATTTACATCCTGACGATGTGTCTATATAGATTTGTAGCAGATAGCGCGGGGCACGGCCCAATCGACTAAATGGTTGCATCCAATTAACGATGGAGAACGCCCTGAATTTGTTGTAATTCTAAATGTTACGTTAAGATGAGTTAAATAGGAAACGGGCATCGAGGGAAATGGCCAATTTAGAGATGAGCAAACTCGCGGAAAGTTAAATGCACATTAGCGCCATGTACATAAATAAATTTAGTACCGTTTGCATGTATGTGTTTGGAAGAGAGATGTTAGCCTTAATAAGGTTGCTATCGTATCTAAGTAAACACTTTGCACAGCTTTGAAGTTTCACGAAGCGAGTTGTGCATCTTTAACATGGAGCACAAAGCAAATTTTAATAACGGAATATTTCCGAAATATAAAACTCATTTTCTGAGGAATGGTATTTCTTTGATACCAGGTCCCTTAACTTAGGAAAACTTCCTGAATTTGTTAATCACATATTTGTTAGGAACTCTCTCGCGCCTATCGGGGAGTACTTACAACAAGGGATAAACTTTTATGGTATTGATCCTCGGAATTCGGGAAATAAGATATTCAGAAAAACATCTGAAGTATTATTGAGGGATACTTAAATTTAAGCTTCAGAGGTTCATTAGGTCACCATCTCTGCCTTCGATATTGTGCTCAATTAAATTATCCGTAAAATCCTAAATAATGCGCGGTCTCTTACGGTTTGCACGTGTATACGCGGCACGTAATTAATTTGCCGTATAATCTTCTCGTCGTTGTGCTTGAACTAAGTACGACTTCCGCTGCCGACGAGGAAAAAATAAAACATTGCATTATTAAAGAGTCTTCGTAAGAAATTGCATAGCTTATCTGCATATAACCAAGTAACATTTAAAAGACGAAGGTAATGGAATTATAGCCGCGGGGTTAATTTCTAAAATTAACACCGGAAACATAAATAATAAGATAATTAGATAGTTAATAAATTGTTTAATAACTGCATGTAATTGTACAATGATAAACGGGTGTGACTGCGTTAATATGAATCTTGCTATGATAACAGGCATGCGTTTTACTTTTTACTTTTATTTTGGAAATGTTTTGGTAACCCTATTTTTTCTGCTTTAGTTATATTTCAATACGGGGTAATGACTATTTTTAGGGTTATCGAAGTTCTTGGTGTTTCCGCACGTTCCTCGTCAAATAAGTTGGCACGACCACGTTGAAATTCAACATTTCACCGTGGTAAGGAATGGTGCAGAGTCCCCCTAAATAGCGCCCATTTCGGCTTTAATTTGACTATTAGGCTACAACAGAGCGTCCAGCATTGCTAAAATTTTTAAACGCATGCGCAATTATGTTACCGGAATGTCTTTAAGGACCAACAGCATCATCTCCATGGTGAGGTGGAGGAAATTTTTTAACTCCTTTACTTCCACTTTTATTATGAACGCTTCACATAGAGTCACCATGGATCCTGGATATCATTTTATTTTGGAGCTTGTACGTAAGACCCAAATTACATTAATGCTACTATAAAACACATATATTTGTATATCATTTATTTGGCCAGCAAGTATCACCTTTGAAGTTACGTTAGTCCGCTGCGGATTTATGTTATTTGCACATTAAAAAACGGCGAGACCTTGTTCGTGCATAAACGTTATTGCGCATTTCGCTGCATAGAAAAAAAAAACTAGCAGCTGAGTGTCAAGTACTTCTATTTTTTTTTTCAATTAGTCTTTCGCGCAACGGTGATTCATTCACCGCTTTGCCCCGGCACAGGTCGATGTTGCAATCGTTTCCGGAACTAGTGGGGCACGATTAGCCTATAAAATAATTTCCGCTAGGTACTAACTTAGCGCCCGCATTGACAAATTATTTTTAGCGGAGGAAAGTAAGTCAACGGACAGTGTACATGGTAATCGTTAGACTAAAAATGCACATCCGGCCAAGACTGGAAAGCCTTCGGATATAAACAGCGAAGGAATGTTAATTGCGCTTTTCGACCTGCCTTATCCTTTTACTAAACGTTCGTTTCGGAGAATGTAAATTGCATATTTACACTGCGCATGTTTATTCGCAAAGGTTTTAGATTTTTGATACCGATGATGGTTGACAATTACCATGGGATGCTGATGCATATTAGGCTGTAGATTTTATCGATAAGACCAAATAGTCATTGGCAGGAAATGATGAAATCTCAACGAAGTATGTCGACTTAATTGAACCCATGAGAAACTAACAGAGCAATTTTACCATTACCTGAAAGACCTTCTCCATCCTTGGCTTGCAATAACAGAAATTAATCAGCAAGCAACGAGTAGGGGAAAAAACAGTTTTATTATGACCAACTATTCGAAGTGTACGTTTACCTTAACAATTACCAACGAGTCTTACTCATAGAGCTCATAAATAATTCATCGCTACCAGCGTGATATCACAATTGCAGCCATAATACAATTATGTCTGCAAATGCGTATAAACAAACAAAACGTTAACGCATATAAGTGAATAATCAACAATGTCGGAGGTCGTTAAAAGTGTGTTATTTGTGAGAGTTGGAGATACTTATCGGGAGCTAAATTTAGCCCGCCATTGACAACAAAGTTGCACTTTACCAATGCTGACAGTTTTACGATCGGGATTTAGTCAACGCGGTTTAATCAAGAGCAGGGCAATTGTCGAAACGGACGGAGAATTAATGCAGAGCGGCATAGGCCAAGTACCACGTACAAAGGAAGCCTTGAAGTTATCAATATCGGCTATCGCGTACTTATGCTACAAGTAGGTATCAAGTGCAATAATGATGAAAGTTAAATGTTTATAATACGTCCAGCAGTTGATAGATTGGTTGTGATGATGTGTTTTTATTGTTTCAATTCTTCGTTAAAATGTACCGTGTTACGCGCGCTTCTTCGAAAAGGTACTAACATATTATGAGACCTGCGCGCTCCATAACTCAGAGCACACAGGTCCACCTTATTAGCTTTGTTCCAGCAGGAATCGCAAACCAGTCAGAGCCAATCATATACGTTGCAATCAGTCAGAAGATAGCGTTTGACGTAGTTTGTGGTTTGTGTAGGAACAAGTTTATTGCGAATATAAGCTTTTAGTTTAAAACAATCAGCGGCACTGCTTTGAATCCGATACTTGAATTTTTGAAAATCGTTGTTTTAAACCACATTTAGTACAAAAAACGTGACGATCGCCTTACCATGCCGAAGATACGTAGAACTTTATTTTTAACCTTCTTAGCTAGAAATATCGGTAGAAGGACATGTTACTAATTTCGTATATCCACAAATATGCAGATCGATCTATATTTGGCAAAAGAAGGTCATAGTTCTATTTTGCATCTTGAATTATTTGCTGGCTAAAAATTATTTCGAAGAATATAACTTGTTAAATTTCTGACTTGTGATTTGTTACAACTAGAAATATTAAAAAAATAAAGAAAAAGGTTGGAGGCGCCGGGCATCGATCCCGGTACCTCTCGCATGCTAAGCGAGCGCTCTACCATCTGAGCTACGCCCCCCACACAATCAGTTTAAAAAGCAACGAAACATGTATTTATCAAGGTTTATTTTTAAACTTCGTTTCAATTATTTGCACATTTATAGTTATATGGTAGAGGCATACACTGCTGTTCAGTGAAGTTCGGTCATACAATAAAAATCTATTATATCACACTGTATACAATTATTAATACATAAAATTAGAAAAATATTAAGCATACACTCTTTTCTAAGGGATTAAAGCCATAAATTATTATATAAAGTAGAAATATTGCGACAACCACAATAAAGTCCCTTATATTATCATTCCAAGAATTTCTCGGAAGCACCGATCTTTCGAAACGGGTCGTTTGGGGATTATTAACGAACGATACCTTTAGGAAATATACCGCAGTATCATTCTTGTTTATTTATCGCAGCCGTAAAGGTATAAATTTGCTTCATTTTCCTGTTAAACGTGTGTTGGTATGCATCTGTCGTTTTTGCGCGAAAGTTTTAAGAAAATTTACTTCAAAATGGCACGTGGAAAGCCTACCAGTGTAGAAAAAAGGTTCACGCATTATTACGCTGTTGGAAGAAGGATATTCGGGACGGCAAATTGCTGAAAAAATAACTATGAAAAGTTCAACAGTAAATGACATCATAAAGCGATATCGGACAACTGGAACTATAGAAAATCATGTTCGTCCTGGAGCACCTAGGAAAACAACAAAAGCTGAAGATTTGAGAGTTGTATTATTAAGCAAATGCAATAGAAAATTAACAGCGCCACAAATAGCAGCAGAAGTCAATCGCGGCCGTGAAGAACAAGTTTCGGCGAGTACGGTAAAACGTCGACTTCAACAAGCGGACCTTCATGGGCGCATTGCCATTCGACAACCCTTAATACGTCGGGGCAACAGAGCAAAACGGCTACAGTGGGCCCGTTCTCATCTAGATTGGTCGTTAGATGATTGGCAACACGTGCTTTGGAGTGACGAGTCAAAGTTTGAGGTTTTTGGGCAAAATCGACGAGTTTATGTCCGAAGGTCTAAAACCGAAAAGTGATCCCGAACTGCATTGTGCCAACAGTGATGCAAGGACGTAGTTCTGTGTTAGTGTGTGGATGTTTCTCCTTTGCTGGGACGGGAGATTTATGCAGAGCGCAGGGTGTAATGAGGAAGGAAAATTATTTTGCAATACTCCAGAATCATGCAGTGCCATCAGGATTGCGTATAATAGGCCGTAACTTTACATTCATGCATGACAACGACCCAAAACACACTGCGTTAGTGTGTAAGAACTATCTAAAGGAGCAAGAAGAACAGCACACCCTGCAAGTAATGACATGGCCCCCACAAAGCCCAGATTTGAACCCGATAGAGTTGTTGTGGGATGAACTGGACAGGAGGATCCGAAAAATATGCCCAACTTCACAAGAACATTTACGGAATATTCCGCAACATGGATTAATATTCCACAATCCGTTTTAACAAAACTTATCGAAAGAATGCCTAGAATAGTTCGAGCGGTGATTAACAGCAAAGGAGGTTTTTTTCGATGAAAGAAAAATATAATGTTCAGCATGTAATATTATTTATTTTTGTCTTTTTTACCTGTACATACAATAAAATTGCATTTTGTTTTTAGTTTCGTTTGTTTCTGTAACGTTTTCATGTTTTTTACCAACCGACCGAACTTCTCTGAACGGCAGTGTACATCAACAGTATTAATAACAAATAAAGGAAAAGAAAGTCAATACAACATAATAGTATCACAATAATTCTTTATTTTAAGGAAGTCAAGGGAGGATTCTATTGTGGGATGGTGTTTGATGCTAGTAAGTACCAACTTATCCAAACATATGTGCCTGACTAAGGCTTTCCAAATCATTAAGTTGAACAACAATTAAAAACATAGAAAAGATAAAAAGACCACCCATTTAAAAATATAATGTTGACTTGCGCTCTGCCTTTTTGTGCCATCCTGTATAATGAAGAATTCCTTTAGAGTATGTAGCAAATAAAAATAAAGTTGACATCTCCGAGCGATTTTCCACGAAATGAATCCTTTGCGATGTTACGATGACTTACTTCCCTTTCATTACAACATCCGAAATTAACATTTACTTTAACTACCTTTTTTAAAAAAGTTAAAATTGGGTATAAACGGTAAGCAGCCCGATAATTCCATTAATTATAATTAATAATAATTAATTAAGTGGAAAATCAATTACCCAAAGCATTAAATCAGATTCGCATCATTCTCTATTTATTTCTTTGCCAGAAAGCATAACACTACGTAACAATGGAACCATAAACATAGCACGAAAACGGGATTAAATGCATTAACTAGATACAACAAGATGTATTTCAACATACAAACTATCGAACAACGCATTAACACGCGCTTCGGCTATATACTACGTCGTTTCCTGAATTTCGACAAATGCGCTCCGAGGCAGAGAGCGTTTTCGGGTTCGTTTTACACAAACCAGAACTAATCACTAATCCACTTAGTCGGGCTTCGTTACCGGCATTTCGTATTCTGCCGTATATTTGCATATAATTACGCATTGATTGGAGCGCGTTCGCGGTCGAATTATATTCTCTCTTCTTCTTCGCAGCGTAGGCGCGAGCTCGCATTCGTCTCTACAGCGCCGTTCCGATTCGAATGTTATAGGTAATTAAAGCAGATTCATGCTGCTCTGCTACACCGGCGGATGCCGAGAGCTACTCGAAATATTCGCAATATTTCCTAAACGGAGGATGAACGCGGCGAAAATATGGAAATTGTGTTGACGAGGATGGTTGTTAGCGTTTAAAATTAAAGCTCGGCTATTAATTTTGGCTCAGAAAGGATTGACAATTTGTAGGGAACAAGAATGCAGATCCAGTTAGAAGACTCCTTAATTTACAATGTTCGCTTCCTCTATGACTCTTAGTAATTTGTGGTTGCTTTTCAAATAGCAGAATATGCCGAAAAGCACTTGGAAAAAAATGTTCTGCAGCAGTAATATTTACCCAAACGTAACTACGACGAAGCTAACATACGTGCTAGATAACCCCCTTTCCTACAAGAAAAGTACACAATTGATAGACTTTACGTACGTATCTTCATAGCGATTGCTCGTTTATTTAGTCTACTGCATTCGTTTACAAACGATTCTGCGTTCCGCTAAAAGAATGCTTCTCTTTGTTGATAAGTGCGTGTCAATTTTCAATCCGGATAAAAGCGTACACATGTATCGTCTCCGTTTCTATTGACGCCTCATCCTCCGGAGAAAGCTGTCGTCGAAATGTGCGCGGCTTAAAAATAAAACGGGCGAGCGTTGTATATGGCGTGATAGTGACCGACAGCTGCTGCGAAAGTCACCGTTTACGACTTTGCGGTGCAGAATTTCTGGAAATAGAACATCACGCGATGTAATCTTCTAATTAAATTGATGTAATCTCCCATATATTGCTGTACATTTACGTTATATGTGCAAGAATTGTTGGATGTCGACGGTATCAAATTTTAAACCAATCAAATCATAAAATTACAATGTATTTCCACAAGTGCAGTTCTCGGTAAATCATGCTGCTATCAACGCTCCAATTCTCAGAAGATCATATAATACGCGAAATTAAGTCTAGAACTTATGTAATATACAAAATGCAGTCTCGTCTACCTGATCTGTCGCTGAGATCAGTACTCCCGTTGGTGGCCTATTGGCCTTAAGCTCAAGCAAAGCATGTGTTAGGCATTAAAGGTGACTATGTTTCTGTTCAATGTTATTATATAGGTACGGAACTAGTCGCTTGCATAGTCGATGGTAGAGTAAATCGTCCGCACACTAATTAAAACTAACGTAAAAGCTCACAACCCCGTTGAACTGCACAAAGTTCATACTCACGTATAGATTTTATTACAAAAGCAATACTAAATCTTAAAATAAGTGCCGAATAGCTTTAAAATTTCTCAATTCTTTTTTATTAATAACTGCTTCTTCTTCGCAAAACCTCAAAATGTAGCTGTACAATAAATGTCACAGCGCAGATTCTATTTTTTTGTCGAAACTGAACTTGAAACGAAAGATTTAAAAATCGTCTATTTGCGAGAATTCAAATTATCCAGTTTGTCAGAATCGCAATAGCGTGAACGCTTTCTATATACTACTGTGTACAAGTTATTCAATTAAAACTTGATAACTCCGTTAAAACTTTGCAGGTCCCCCCATAATTAAGAGGATTTAGCGACACAGAAAATTGAGTGTTTGGATCGGTAAAGACGAAGTTTCATCGGACTTTTATTGTATTGAATACGTATATTTAGCAATTCGAAGTTGTCTTTCAATAAAAATGTTAATAGTACAATATGTTAATAATACAATAAATTTTTCCTAAATGTTCCCATACTTCCCATGGAAAACGTATTACACCGATCTAAATTCAAATCTAATAGCACACAGGAAGACGGCAAGACCATTATCGGTTCAGAGAACCTCGTACAATAACCCAAATTTACATTTCTACAAGCACAACCGTTGCGTTTACTTCTTCGCTCGTTACAAAAAAAGGCACAGATAGGTCTCGATGTTCTCGATTTATCGCAGAAACTGGAACAAAAAGTACGTTTCTTCTTCGGCAAGCCCCAATTTTAAAAATAACCGTTCTCTTGGACGATCTCTCTCAGGTATCGTTGAAACAATAGCTAATTACGCGGGTCATTGAACCAAACGGAAGCTCGACGAAATTTTGGCGAGGGACGCCTTCACCATGCCACATACCAACATAGAAGATTCACATTTCCTGTCGACTGCGCTATGTGGAATGTTATTGTTTTTACAATGAGAAAGCGCCACATGGTGACAAGATATTTAAGCCAGCTGTTACACTAAGCGAAGATCATTTTTAATATTAAAGGTGGAATGTAATAATGCAAAGATACGAGGGATGTATAAATAAAACTTTAATTACTTGACCTCATCTCGATTTTAAGAATATTTCAATGTTTCTTAATCACCGAATTACATTGCACAACTCATACAAGTCCGACAATTCCAAATTAGAATCAACAGAGATTAAGTGCCAACAATAATTCATAGAATAACCAAACCTCCTACGTCGAAGACATGTGCATATCGAATAGCGTACACGAAAACGTACAGTCATCTTTGCGGCCCATCACCATTTTTATTGTCAAGTTATGATGCATACTCATCGCCTCAATTACAAGATAATTTACGGTACTATTATGCACCGATCTGGACGTACCATTGTCTTAAAGCCATACGGAATATATTCACAACAATGCACTATACAAGAGGTAAGATACGGAGGAGGATGCATAGTGAGGGTGTACGATATGGAACAATGATTCGCGAAAGTATGGCAAGAGTTTGTTGATGAAAGAAGATGGTGTTGTGCGCGTCTGTACCTGACTCATTGCCGTTTTTTAAACGTTACACATTTTGACCGTTCTGCTTAGTAAATTGGCGACTCCTACGGATCCTACAAACCGGCTTGAGTCGACGGTCTGGTGGTGAATCATGAAGATGACGCCCACAATCGCATGGAGTACAGGCTGAGCTGCAATTGCGCACGAATGTTAGTATTGCTAGATCAAGCTGATGTAATTTATTGGCGATACGTTGTGTACAATACCTGAAATTGAGAAAATACTTCGCAAGGTGTATCACTTTTCTTTAAATAAAATTATACGTAGTTATAGAGCAAAAAAAAATTTGACCATAACATGAAACATTGAAACAATAATTTTGTTTAGAAATTGCAAAAAAAATGCATAAATCGGCGTAGGGGGAATAGTTTAAAACGGAAGATCGCAGAAACACTTGGATGGATAGTCCGGCGCTCTTGTTGGGTTACTTTAACTTGCTTAATTTTTACGGGTTTTGTTTATCATGTTTATGATAGCAAGCTATTCTTAATGATGAATTTTGTTCAATTGTTGGAAACCTCTCGACCAATTGCTACCTTATCTAACTTACACTACTGGCTTTGGAATTCCACCTCGTTTCTTGGCTTTTCTCCGGAGTTACGTGCAGCAAAGAGTAAATTACCTCTCTCACAATGGCTATCGCTCTACCAATTATATTGCCACTTCACGATTACCACAACAATCTAATTTGAGTCCGATTCTCTTTAACATTTTCATAAACGATCTAACCATGAAGCTTCAATCCTCGACGCTGGCATATGCTTCAATGCAGTTCACCAGTTATTACAAGGTGGGGCGCGCACGTGGTTGGAAGCCAGTTGTTTTTATTGTCAAAATATAAAAAATATAGTGCTTAGCTTAAAAGGTAATTCACATCGTATAAAAGAATGTAAAAATGTTTTACGAAAAGCTTCTTTAATAAATCAGTTAAATTTGATTAGTAAAAAGAATATTTCCACCATCCTCCAGTGAGTAGTACAGACATTGAACGATCGTGTTCTATAACCGAGACTAAAAAAAAAAAGCCAAAGAGCAATTTAAATTTAGTGATAGAAAGATAGCGATGATCCAATAGAGCTAATAGTAGTTACATGTGTTACACTTATTTATGCGTTGATGCTCTAAGTGGAAAACCAACTTCGTGCGTCATGTTATGTTGTGTAAATTTTTGTAATGTATAGCGTTATTCAAAAGTAAAGTCCAGAATTCTCAATTAAGATCTGAGCTGGGAACGGCATCTGTTCAGGAATTCCTACGAGTTTTGCCAAAGACTGCTGACAAGGTTGGTCCAGGATCCCTAGGACCAACCACCACCCCGGCAATAGTTAGGATGGCCGATGCGATATTCTGATTGGTGAGGATGGATACAAGACATACTGGAAACAAGTATGGAAATCCTGCATTGAATTGGGAAATTCCCAAATCCCACCGGCTATATAAAAAGCCGCGTACGTAAAGTCTAACGAACGAAAAGGCCGAGAGAGTTCGTAGTCAGGTTCCGGCATTAAAAAGTGGTCCATGGGTATAACAAGCTTGGAGACCACTTGCTCAGCCGGATTCATATCTGGTAACCTAGAAGCCCAACTGTTTAGAAAATTACACGATCGCCAAACGTATTTGCGGGGTAGAGGATCCTTTAGCCTCTGATTTTTCTCCAATTACTTCTTCTTAGTTTGGTTGTGTATAGCCAATTTTCCAAGTGTTTAGGGGAACGCCTATAACACATTTGAGAGGTTAACCTAGATCATTTTAAAATTATCTTCGTTAAACGTGAACGTTTAGAAGAAAATAAGACCATAAGTCCTCCAAATTTACGACGCCGTATTAACCTTTGCAGTTACACTTCTCTCTAACGATTACCTGATACGGCCTAGAATCGTCCGTCGATAAAAACGTGCTGTGTGTTCAGTCGAGTACGCGGAGTTATTCGTGGTCGTGTCTCTAACTCATAACTACATGACCGTAAAATCCAAAGAATAAAAAAAATGAAACACCTACCTACCATCACGTTCGCGTATAAGAGGTACAGTCGTCGAAAGGTGATTACCTTATAACGGTATTAATAAGCCGGGAGTGAATACGAAATTTGTATCATAGGAATATGAATATTTTAGTTTAACGAGGATGTAGTTCTCAAAACTGCAGCTGCTAGTGATACATTGAGGATTTTCTTCAATGATATATTTAAGACACCAAGTCAGATGATCAACCATTATCAAAGATCAATATTTTGCACTTGTTAATGAATAATTTATCAAATTCTTAGCTTGTCCCCAAGTATCATAAAAGCACTGAGTGGAATTGTAAAAAAAGTTAACAAACGGTCTCTTAGGCTCTTTAATATAAACGCAACGTTCTTATTCCATATCTAAAATCAAAGCAACAAATCCAATAAATTACAGAAACAGTTTTCGAATGTTAATTGGCCGATTTGAAGCTTTGATTTCATTTCAACTTACTTGTATTAAGTAGTCTTTTAGAAGCACTAAGAAAAAATGACGAAGTAGGTAAGAAGAAGAAAAAGCATACTCCCATCGCAATAAATATTGCGAGTAATACTCACAATGTCGATATTTCAACATGCTGATTTATGAGGAGAAAGGGAAAGAAATTGAGCTCATCAAAAACGCAAAAAGAAGAGTAACAATAAAACGAGAGACTCCAACGGTACACGGCTAAACACAATTTCTCCGTCTCCAAGTTAATAACAGTACGCATAGCCTCATAAAAAGGCGGATAATATCTTTGCCTGTCAGTCACCGCCGTTGATACCGGGAAAAAAAAGAGAAGTACATAATGTATAGCCTTGCCTTCGTCAGATATAATCTTAATATCCGAAAAAAGGAAAAAAAAAACAATAATAAAGTAGAATAATATTTTTCAAATATGGGTTAAACGTTTATAAACAGTGACATATGCAGACGCGCGTATGAGAAATAAATTTATGACGCTATATATATTATGTTTAATCCAAATAAGGCTATCCATGTTTAAATGAGGAGCAGGCAGAATGCGAGCCGGAATTATACGCTAACATAAATTAATTTGGATGTATTTATAGACGAAGAACTGTGTAATTACGTAGAAATTGTTTACACTAATAACAAGCCAACTGACAGGAAATTATAGCATTTCTTAGAACAATATATTTAATTCTAGTCGTAAAAGTAGATTTCTCAACTGTATTTTGTCCAATTGGTAACAATTCAAGACTGATGTCAATATAAACTAGCAAAAGCGGCTATTGCTTTAGGCTATCTTCGGTTTCTTTGTTAGCGGATGGAGGCTCAAGAAGCAGTTCTGTTAAGAAGTGAATCAAAATGCTTTAGTTCCTTTGTTAAGGAGCAACCATAACGAACTATGTTTCCCGTTAATAAAGTTGTCGACATATGTTCGATTAACACAGATAATTCGCCATTACCCTCCCAAAGCTGCAATTAATGACTTTCATTACGGTCATAGGCCGAAAAATTCGTCACATGCACATCAAACATGCAGCAGCCCAAAAGGAGCTCCATGTAACTGAGAGCGACACGTAGAAACAAAAAGGAGACTCCATTAGCGTTGTTTTGGACATTGGTGAAACGCTGTACAATTACTTACTCAAGAAATTGAAGAAATAAAATTTTCCCTTACATCCCCCTAATAAGTCGTAAATATCGAAGAATTCGTACCTACGTGCTAGAAATCGACTGCCCTCCTATCCTACAAATACACAAAGCTCTCAAAATCGATATCCAAAACTATATCGTACAGGGGAAAACGCGGTGACTCAACCAGATGGCGTCGTGCTCTCCGTCGTCAGAGTCGACCGCTAACCCCCTATAAATTCTTACCCGTGCGTCGGGCTGGGGCGAGAGAATCAGTGATTCAACCCGCCGGTCATAGTTTTGATATATCGACGTGTTCCACCCCCGGGCCGAACTTGCAAATGCAATTATAGTCTTCTTTCCAATTCATCCCCCTTGGCTTCGACGAGCGCGGCGTGACAATGTTTATATTGAGCAAACGCGCGTCCGAAGAGGGCACGTCTGTCACGAGGGTCGTATGGAGATGAGATCTGAAATTCGATCACGTGCGATAATTGTCTGCGTTGGGCTTTCCGCCGATTAAAGCTCAATGTAAGATTGATCGCGGGGAAACTCACGAAATCCGATCTGACATACTGCTATTCTCATTAATGTCATATGCGTACCCCTTTATTGCGGTGAAAACTCATTTGGCGACGTTATTTCTACCGCTTTGGGTATCTGATGTATTCAAATGAGAAAGATGACAAGCTGTCGCCGTAGCGGATTATGATAGTAGCCCTATTAAATAAAAGAAAGTGGAAGGGAATAAGAAATATTGGTTTGGAGTAAAGAGGAGTTGATTCTTTACAACAATCTCCAACAATTCATAGTACCATCAAGTATGAGTTCTTATCTCTATTTGTTCTTATTTCTATTCAACATCATGTCTTCCTCAAGAAACAACATGTCCGCATGGTTCCCATGAAATTGGCCAGTATGCTACTGATTCATATTCAGTACTTGGTGAAATAATCGCAAATCAACGGTCTTTTTGGTTCCAGAAGATGTAACAAGGATAGGAATGATCTAAGTAAGGGCCTAGTCAAGTGTTCCTATTTTCCACCAAATAATGCTAGATAGAAGAAGAATTTCGAACTGAAGAAGATATTTCAATATCGATTTGCTTATATCAATTTAATATAAGTGGAATGAATTAGTCCCCCGGTCTTTCAATTATGAACCTTAATCGAAAATTAAACTTGGCACAATGCCACCTATTGTAGTCAGTAAAACCGAGTAATTAATAGTAATTACAAACATTTTACGTGGAATATAACTCACGACCAACGATGCAGGTGCTCGGACTCACGTTCTCGCGAACTATTCAGATTTTATAACGGCCAGAAATTTGAACCGCACGGATAAATTGATTAGTCACAACTGTTACAGATGAGAAAGGAAACCAGTTTGACTCACTTAATTGCCTCATAAGATTTATCAACCTATACCAAATATTGCGTTAAATTGCTTTAAAATGGTAACTTAAGAAAAATCACTTTACACGATTTGCATCCAAAAATATTTGTATTGCTGATGTAGATTAACAACACGTAGCCTTTAATGCCGTAATTTCCTTAATCAAACTCACGCTTTGTACTGTGGACATTTACCATAGATTACTTTACATTGCGACTTCCTGGAGGTTATTGTTTTGGTTAAAAAATGGATAAAAACAATTGACTTGAAATTCTTAACGAAATAAATTAGCGTGTTTTAAAACATGACATTTTAAAAGCACATCAATAATAATGGCTAACAAGAACCAAGAAAAAGCGCACGCTCAATTTGATACTCGCCAGACACCAAAGGTCAGTCAGCAATTTAGGTTTTTCCCCGCGAACGTGCCTTTTTTTGGGATTCCCAAGACATAACCTTTTGATTATTTGCAGAAGGAAGGGACGATCACGGGATGGTACTACGCTGATGTATTGGACCGATTCCAGGTCCTACCTAGCAACGACAAAATTATCAATCATCGTGACAACCCTCCAGCCCGCTCATCGGTACTGCGTAAGCGAATTGATGCCCCATCCATCATATTCGCCAGATTTGCCCCCCTGCGACTTGTTTCTTTTTCCAAACTTGAGACGTATGGCTTGGCGGAAAGGAGATCAGAGGTGATTGCCGAAACAGAGACAAATCCTATTATTTGGATGGCTTGAAAGTTGGAAAATTACACAAAAAGAGGAAGGTTCCTCTCGATCGCATATTTTAAAGCAATAAAAATTGTCCTACACAACTTTGGCTGCAGTATTAAAGAATCTCTACAAACAAATAAAAGTGCAGGAAAAGAAGGTGAATAACTCCATTCAACATCCATTAAATCGTCGATTCTTCGATTCGATTCGACATTTTACTACGGATCTTAATACGCACCTACCTACTAGAGACCGTAACAAACAGAATAATTTAACACTAAAAATTATCGCATTTTAATTGAAACCATGGCCGTAATTATAATTCTAAGAAGATAATTATCCTCAACAGCATCCGGTTTTTATATTCCATTATTATACTATATACAATGAGGAATTATGAGCTTCCTGTTTGCAATACTTCGTGCCAAGATTAATTGATTATCAACGAGACTATACGCATTGTCTTTCGACGACAGCGCCACCTCTATTCTACAATATTCTATCGCGTTCGACAAACCAGCCATCGGATTCGAGTGAATCGAGTTATTAAATTCCTCGTCTGGTGATTTGGCGAAATGCGCAACGCCATGCGACAAGGATATCAGCTGAGAAACGACGCGACGTTGCTGTTAATTGAAGCGTCAACGACGGTTGACGGACCCTTCACCGCTAACCCTTCATCTCGCAATTCGGCGCCCCCTTGCACTTACCGCCCCTAAGGCGAGGATCATCGGCAGCTGGAGGGCGATCCCAGCGCGACAATGACAGTCGCATGTCGAATAAGGTTATCAAGCCTGTACTTCCTCTTTTGTAAGGCTTAATTGGCACAATTTGCATATAAAGGTTTGCGTAATGCTTTAAGAATTCATCACGGCGCGTTGAACAATATTATCGCGAAGACCAGTCGCAGAAAGCGTGCATGCACTCTGTTATTTCGTTTTATTGCGGATAAGAAAGTCTTGGAAAACTGGTAATGCTTCGCACAGTGAGTTGAATAAAATGGAAACATCTTCAACGTTATTAAATATAAAGATGAAAATAAAAATGAAGATGAGAAACAATCTCTCAGACCCTGGTCGAACGGATCCGAAGGACTGGGGATCAAATCGTGACCGCCTAAATACTAGTTTTAAATACCTTTAGGAATGTTGCTACTTACTTGGCACATCTGCTTTTAATTCCTACTTTTATTTTCCGAAAAGATTAGCCATCGTATTGCAAATTTAAACTATTTGAAGAATAAGGTTTGCTAACCCCTAACTACCATAAATACGTCGGAAAAATTAATTTGATCTTCGGCAACTACTTTATCTGCCATCCGATATAGACAATAAAATTAAGCATCTGGAACTAAATAAATTTGATGGCTGCTATTAATAATGGAATGTTCACTACTGCCTTCTAGGAAAGTCGTAACTAATAGCATTCATCACATCACCGAGCCTGTTTCCTCCAGCTTAAAACTGTTTTCGCATATACGAACGAGCTCGCCGATGCACATTCTTATATTTTTGCTCTCTAGAAAGCAATACAACTTACATCGTTGATTGCAATAAAGGAAGGAAGTGTATGCGAGTCTAAATTATCTGGAGTAATTCTCGTAAGTCGATTTAATTTAAAATGTTGAAATCCGAAACATTAACAGAGATCTAAGATGTAATATCAGACACTGGCATTAGGGACAGTGTAAAATAATTCACAATGAAGTATAATAAGTAGTTAGCAATGCCAAACTCCTCAGTATGTTTGATTCTGTACCAAATTTCTAGGAAGTGGAAACTCAACCACTCTTCTTCAACTAACTCTGCCAACATATCCAAATATTGTCATCAAATGCATATTGAAAAGCTTAGATATAAAAGATATTTGTAAAAGCCATAAAAATACATTTGAAAGTGATTTTAGTAGTCTGCTCAGGGCTACTCTATCGGTTTTCGCCTACCGATCCACCTCCCAGGAAAGTGCAGTATTTTTTAGCAATTTTAGACTAGAGAAACTTCAATGTACGCTCATCCCCGCTTACTATGTAATAAAGCTATACCAGGAGTGCGGTGGCAATCGAGGACATGTAACATCATGAGTTCATCGAAGACCGTCAGCTCCGAAGTTAGTTGAGGAAAATCAAGATGCGCCAGTACGGTGGTTCTCATTTCAGACGGGAAGCGTTTATTCGGCATCTCTGTTAAATCGAATCGTAAATGTTATCCTGTACACTTTAAATTTGATACTCGGATCATACCATTTTATTCGAGTGCAATCTACTCGGTGAATCTATTGCGACGTACACTGCCGTTCAGTGAAGTTCGGTCATACAATAAAAATCTATTATATCACACTGTATACAATTATTAATA
>LR737406.1:710179-770221 GCA_902655005.2 Marronus borbonicus | reverse complement strand
ATATCCTGTATACAAGACATCATACGTAAACATTTCGCTGCATCCACATAAGAATAATATACACTAATGGATGTAACATTCCTGTTATAGTTCAAGGATTTTCCCATAGACATGCAAATATATGTGCAAAAAGATTGTTTAAGTGAAGCGACGAGTGGAATGGCGACGCAGCACCATGTGGTTCAATTTAAATTGCCGTAGTTTATTTGGTATCTTAAGCTTTATTTACGTCATATTAATTTGCGAATTAGTATATAAGTAAGTTCTAGAAAATGCAAGTATATTTTTATTATTATCAGCGGATTCCCAAGCAATTTATTCGCCGTTTAACTTTATAAATAACTTCGGATATTTACTTCAAGCGAGAACTCTTATTTTTATTACCCAACGATCATTTTAATGGCATCGGAAAGTAACGCACTTCGATCGAGTGCGAGTTAATTTAGTCGGAGGACTGACTAGAAGATGCAGCGTACCGGGTTTAAATGGTTATTCTAACAAGGTAATGAGCCACTTCCTTAAGTCGTATTCATATTTCAATCGATTTCTTTTCTTTACGCGGTTAGTTTATAGAAAACAGCGCGCTAGGATGCGAAGTCACCACCATTACATGTTGATTTGAATCTATTTAACTATAATTTTATCCACTATGCTATTAATTGTCCACGATTTCTTGTTATTACCCGCAATAACTGTCGTTGGCTCGATACTGCGCAAGTGTTGCAGAACTTGTTATTTCTGCAAGAAGTGCCGGTATAAATCTTTTTTGATTGCAAACTTTTTTTCCGAAAAATAATGTTTGCTACATGTTTTATAGCTTACGTATATCCGGTAGTTACGTACGACCAACCGCTTGGCTTTTACTGCGTCCATTCTTAACGTTAGCAATGTTCCAATATCGTTCTTGAATATTCTGGAGAACTGTTGCCAATTTTTAATAATCTTAAAAACAAAAAGTCCGATGGTCCTGACCTTCCTTCTTAATCAAATAAATTAAGTTTTACTTTGTCGTTTAGTATATCTTTCCAACTCGGAATACTTTGAAAGTGTCGCCGGTCTACTTTTAATATGCTATCTTGCCTAGATTAGAATCGTTTTTGGAGACGTATCACCTCATTCAGTTGTACCAACTTATAACTGCATTTTAACGCATTAAATAGATAAAAAAAACACTACTCTCTTGGAGTATCTTGGAGTATTTTGTGACCTTAGAGGAGCGTTCCACGCCCTCATTTATTGGATAAGTTGTGGAAGTGCGGAATTGGCAATACGGCCCTTAAATGATTTTTCCCTTACATTCAAAATCATTCACAATTATTCATCTTGCTGTTTGCTTTTTTAATAGATTTCTTAGGCTGATGATAGTGCAAGACCACAGCTATCGCCAGTGGTCTTGCAGATGCTGAGACTATAGAGAAGGGAAAACTTGGTCTCTGAAAGACTCTATCTGTGGTTCTCTTCCAACAGATTGCATTTGACCACAGCAGTTGTCTTCAATGTAAGTTGTAATAATTTCTGTGTAGAACTTAAAGTTTCTTAACATCCATTTAAACGCCTTTTATTGGCAAACACATTACGATAATTTGTATCGCAATTTGAGCCAAGGAATATTTCAAATTCGTGCTTTCCGGAATATCCTTGATGTAGTAATTGCTTCAAAAATGCTCTATTTCGCACATATACGATCAAAACTGACGTATCATATAATCTTTTGGGAAAATTCCCACATGTGTGATTATTATGTTTTTCTTTTAACCTTAATTTGGCCTGCACTGTTAGTATTTTTATTTATTATTATTATTATTATTTATTATTTTCCAAATACTGTTTATAACTTTATTGTTAGCTTGATTAAGTCACCAACATTTATCTTGTTTCTGATAACAATTTCTTTATTTACGAACAACAAACGTGAGAAACCTCACACTGAATGGAACTTTTCACAGACTACGAACATATCTCCATTAATCTTGAATTAAAGATTACGCTGTCCAAATATATTTTATCATACGTAACTTCTGAACAAAGTTTTTCCTTTGTTCCACTGTACCATTATCAAAAATCCCCCCTACGTACGTGCACCATTTAGATACGCTTATCGGCATAATCCCCAAACAAAACTAATCAATTCCAACGAATCGTAAACAGCTATATTTTTCAATTAACGTCATGAAGGTACACAAATATACCATCCGAGGAAGTTAGATTAATTGGCTAGATATATAGAACAGTATATTAATAATCATTAGCGTCGTAAGAAGTTAATTTGACGTTAAATCGAAAGAATATGCTTCTATAATTGAATAATGTTTGTATCGTGGTGTTGGTTAATTAAGCTTAAAATAACTCAGATAACCCATCATAACCCACACTCGCGTACATCTATGAATACTGGGTCCCAGTTGATATCTAAAAATTTCTGTTTTATATTAACTTGCTCACTTTGAATGAAACACGCTGTAAATTTTATGATTTTCCAGTGGGCTAGTAACATATTCCATATATTTTTAAACGCAGATACAAAGGTCTAAATCTCACAAATATCTTCATTTAAAAATTAAGCTACCGGTTTACCGTGTACAGGCCCAGATATTTCAAACTAAGATGTGTTTCAAGATGTCTAAACCGAAACCGGTAGCCTATTATTAAATAAAAATATTTAATGCTTTTTAGGTTTTTAGGTTTTCAGAGTAGGCAACAAACTAAACAAACCATAAGTTCGCATAATTATTTTGAGCGACTTATATTATTTTTCACAAAATTACACTAAAAACTAATTTTATGAAATTATTGGTTCAACTGGCTTTAGATGGTGCGAATTTAAAGGTTTCTTATCGACTCTGTTTGAAGGGCATTTCTTCAAAGAAAATACAAAAGCACTAATTTAAATTTATCGAATAAATTAAACCGCTGGCTAAACATCGTAACTTTTAATTTTTGCCTACGATCGACGGGACCCAGTCGAGCATCTTAATTTGCTAACTCAAGTTGAACATCCAACTTAAAAACTCAAATGATTTTTAACTTTAACTCGAGTTGGACTCGCTTGAATTTATACCGGGTTTAGTTCGACCCAGTCGTTATGATTCAACATTTCCTTCATTGAGAAAAGTTATAATCTTTCCAATATATTAATCATTTTTACTTTTTATAATTTAGTTCTTTAAATTTTTCGTCGAAAATATTATTACGGTACATTTAAACAACAATTAATTTTAATTTTCCTTCTGCTACCGGTTTCGGGCAGAACCCTTCCTCCGGAATTAAAATTTAATAGTTTATGATTGATTTAACATTGTTTGAATAGTTTTTTGTTAATTTTTTATTGTTAATAAAATTTTCAAAATTAACATTAATTTAATAAATATTTCCCAAATGGCCCTAACATAGCACTCTACGTGATATATGTGAAGGTCCTTTTTGTAATTGGCTGCTTTTCATTATAACTAAATTAAACGTAGTTACAGTTGAAAATACTATAAATACCTTAATAACAAGACTCGGCAAAACAGCAAATTCTCACGAAAACCGATGCAGGTCAAACTTGAAGCACTAATACATTTTGCACAATTTCTCCATAACACGTTGTAAGCTTCTAAATCCTGCTGATAAGGTTACTTTATACTAGATAACGCGAGATATTGAAATATAATTGCACAAATGTGAAAAACAAAATGTTGAAGTAATAATATACAAGGTTATATTTACTTCCGTATTTGAAAAATAAAAATCTATTTCAAACAGATTATAAAACTCAGCAAGCAATAACTACAGTAAAACTTCCCTAACTGATGTTAGGGTGACAAAATTAAAAAACATTAAACTGAAGTATTTTCCTCATAATCTAACTGTTCTTTTACAATTGACGGTCCAGGGTATCATTGCAGAAAAAGGACTGTAATGAAAGTCTTAGCGCATTTGAAAGAGGCAACACACTCGGACGAAGATGAAAGCGATGTGAAATAACTGTTGTCCTTCCTATATTTGACCAAGTGTTCCGAATCAAATATACAGTTCCTTAAATTTGGTGGAAGAATTTGTAGACAAAGAGAAATGATGCAATGTAGTAAAAAAAAAATTCTCTTAATAATCTTTCTGCAGTCCTTTTTTCACCACAAACGACTCCAACTTTGGCCTTTTAAATGGAACGCACTATATATTTGTACATTTTCTTGATCTATGAGTCATTCTGCATCTGAGTGAAGTCATTTTGGAAAACAAATACTTCCACTTCTTTTTTTAAAGAGTTGGTTAAAAGTCTTAATTTGCATGTGCGAAATTTACCGTTAAATATTGATGATCAATCGTTTTGTAATTTAACCGACCTTGTATTTTCAAAAACAAAAAAGCTACTCATAAAACGGGCTTTAAACTGAACACGCCTATGTAGTAATAATTATGCCCCGCGTTCCATTGTCTTCTTCTAATATACGATTTGTTGCCCCGGAGAAAGCGATTGATTGTTTGATTATTGTCTGCGTTTGCTAGAAGGGAGAGAACTTGAGGAATGTACTCGATGCGTCTGAATTCTCGAAGTACGTACAGGATTAGTGGTAAGAGACGATAACGAAGTCTTAAGTCGCTAACTATATAGTTCGGAGAGAAGCTCGATTGCTGTAATTCTATTTGCTCGGATAGCCAATGCCCGTCGTGATATTTGCTGTTAGTTAGCCGAGTCAATGAGAAATTTATTTGCTTGGATTTGGAGTTTATATAGTCCGTCTCTTTGCTTTAATTGTGTTGGATTCGGAAGCTTTTTGTTCAAAGCATACAATGTAGACATCATAACTTTGCAAAATACCTTCTACAGTATTGTGCTGTTCCAATCTATTTCAGATTAAAATAGTCTGATAGCATGCGCCATTTAATTAGTAATCTTTTAAAATCGTTACCTTTCACATCTAATTTCCAAGAACAGTGGTATCGCAATACATACCTGAAAAAATAAGAGATTATTGGTTAGAAGATTTTATTACTCATAAAGATAACATAGATTTATTATAAGCTTGTAATAATTCAGTAATATTCACAATTTAACAAAATAATATTCTCCGTTAAAATGATGTAAGGTTACTTGGTTGGTATTAACACAATATCGATGTTAAACGTTAGACTATCGACCTCAAATAAAATGAATTTCACACATGCCTCTTAACTCGACAATCAACGGTAACCAGCATTCAGCGTACAAAAACAATAAGAACAAGAAAATCAATAACCAAAGGTACTAAACCCAAATAACAATGGTGTTCGTTGCAGACGAAAGACGTAAACTTTATTGGGTTGTAAATTTGCAATTACTACGAAAGCTTGTTACTAACACTCAGGAGAATGAACGAATGAATGAAATCGATGCCTATACCTACTTCCGAAGTATATAAAAAATCAATTATGGAATTAAATCCAGTGTAAGATCATCTTTTCCAAAACATGTCTACAAAATAGCGAATTTAAATCGCTAAAATAATAATTGTAATCAGCGTCAATATTTCGCTTTTGCAAGTTTAACTCTACGGATGTATGCAAATGCACGCCATCCTCAACCTTGAATGCTGACGCATATTTTAACCAGAAAAAATATACGCACATACTAAAATTGGAAAGCACTCTATTGATTTTCGCCGCATCTGGCGATCGTCTAACATGCGCAGTGAATATCGGCTTTTACAGAAAAATAAATATTTCATTACGAAAATTGATAGGATGATATGTTTGGGTATATTTTGCTAGTCAATATTGACCTTGGTTATGAAAAATTAAAGTGTGGAAAAATACAGACGTCCCTCGCAATAAATACGTAAAAATTCACCAGAAGAATCAAAAGCTTTTTTTAATATGAATGTTTTTGATTGATCACAATTAATGTATACGACCCTGTAGTTTTCTCTTGACAATTAAAACTGAATTCGTTTATTAAACGCATCTTTAAGGTCTGCTAAAGTCAAATCACCGCATTAGGCTGGCTTTCCGAATGCGCACAAAAGGTGGTTCGTGACATCCTCAAATACGATCGCAAGGGGTATCGTAAAGCAATCCGAACTAGAGATGGAACAGCAGATACTACATACGATGATGATCGACTATCTTGTCGCTGTACCCCAACCAAGGTTAGTTATTGTCTTAAGAAGTAAAGAAATAATTTCCTTCGGAGCAGAGTATAAGATTTCAATTTTACGGAAGATCCTGGCATTATCCAACAATCACGAAGAATTGCTGAATAAGGCTGTCGCTAGCGAAATGAAGGAATTGTGTGATCCCAAGAACTTGATCATTAACCCCATCACGGCTATTATATTAAGTTACTATCGTCGAATGATTTGGGAGGATTTTCTAGATCTTGACCTCTCATGTAAATGCATGAAAAATAAATTGCTCCAAATTTAATAGAATTATTCCATAATTTTGCCGCGCGCAGTACGATTATGCTGGATCTTTGTGTTAGCCTTTTTCTTCGTAGTACTCAATGTAATTCAAATAAAAAAATTATAAAGCAGCAGCTTCTTTTTTTGTAATCAATCTCTTCTATATTAAGTCCACCTTGTCAAATTTCACATATTATTAAACCAGACTACACACTCCATACATTACACCCTGAAACCTTAATAACAATTTGCCATGGCCCTAACAAAAACTAACTAAATCTCCACCTTTGATCCTACGTTTATCCTTTCCGTATATTTTTTCTGGGCCGGCAATAAATCCCCTCGTAGAAGACGCATTCCTCAACCTTCATTTGTGCAAACACGAAAAAGCCGACCCCATTTCAAATATATCTCGCGATTACGTACGGTCTTTCGTCTTCCGCCGGGATGAGACGAACTCCAAATGTTCAACTTTCGAAAGCAATTTCGCAGGTAACTGGCAGGAAAATGGTCGTAGGAAACCGCATGCACACACACACACACCATTTGGAAACGAGGAAAAGGTCGCAGAAAAACTTTGTATTAAACGAATAAGTTCCAAGACACAATGGCTGTTACGGGCTTGCAAGATATACCTTTAGGAACTGTTGAACGTGAATGTAAATAAAGAAAAATTGCTTACGTTTAGGTGTGTATATATTTAAGTTCTGCAAATATAAAACTAGAATACAGTCGGTGATCTAGAAGATGCTTAACATCCGTTAAGGATACTTGTCCTTGCTCCTACCGTGTACTGTAAGCACTTCGAGGATCATATAAATAACGTTCAATTGTGCTTTTTTTTTGGGCAATGAGATGTTTTGTCTGTTTTCTGCAGAAACAAATTACTCTGTCAATTTCAAGTACTTTCACTGCTTCAACAATAATATAATGTCAAATTTGACGAAAATAGTAACGACGAGTAACGACAAATTTTAATACGCTGGTATTAGCAGCATCTGTTACAACAAATTAAACGATACATTAACTCATGAAACAGGTAAGTTACGTTCATCGAAAGATATTTATATTTAACACTAAAAAATATACGATCAAAGATCTTAATTATGGAGGAAATCATGGCAAAAATCCCTGGAATGATTTCAAAGCATCTCCATTGTGCGGGTCTTATTAATCCGCCGAAAGAAATGAATCTAGACATTACGAACCCAACAGCAAACGATGGCAAGCAAAGCAAACGCTCAGAAATAATTACGACAGAGATGAAGGAGCTGAACCTCGACAGACGTAGATTATAACGGACTAGTGAAAATCCCATTTTTAATTTACTTTGCGTGATGAACGAGTTTGCGACTAATTATTTGAACAAACCTTTGTGTGCTTAAAAAAAGTAATTAAAAAGGTAATCTTGAAGACTAGGTAGGTATATGTATCAACATTATCTACTATAGACTTTAAAATTTTGAAAACAAAATAAATAATATAAGGTAAATAAATACATCTAACAAGTTACGTCCACCGGATATGGGTACTTAAAAGCCTTCAGAATCCTCATGCCTTTACTAGAAGCAAGGTTGTAAAATCTAGTGAGAATTTATACTCATTGCTGTTTTCATCACAACGCCATATTCTTCAGGGCACTCATTACAATCTACCTTGCGTAAGGGAGCCAAAAGCAGAACTAATTATCCTGGACAACGTAAGCACGAACAACCCAGAGGCATTAGTTTAGACTTATGTTGTGATTATTGTCTTGTTGGAAGATAGAGGTAAGAAATAACAGCTTTTACCTTAAAGTAAGCGCGGAAGATATTTTACTACCTGAAATGAATTTACGATGTTGTAAATGGATTTCTGGACGCAGCGTTATTAATCGTAGGATTTATGATTCCGAGGATTTGCAGAAAGAAAGAACTTAGAACGGGTTTCTGGAGAAAATGAATAAGAATAGTGTCAAATCAAAAAAAAATCTAAATTGTAAATGACGAAACCAATCTCCCTAAGACCAAATTGTATCTGGATACACACTACGCAAAATTATAAGCCGAAAACATCTTAAGAAATAATAAGGTTAACGCTTAATCAACCCTCGTAACAATCATGTTATAGATGCACTTAGCTGAAAACTGCTATAAACAGGAAGGGGGAAATTACAGGTTATGAGGGTTGCCGTTTTGCATATAGAAACTAGAGCGCGCCCCCACATAAACGTCAACGATCGAAATTAATTTCAATATTTATTGAATTTAAATCCAAAATTTTCATCAAGATACGGCAAGTGGTTTGGCCATAACAAGTCTTTGAAAACGACAAGTCGTTACCGTCGATATTTTTTGATGAAGAATGGTTTCTAGTGTTCCATATTATCAACCTATTTCTTTAATGATCTCATCGTTCTTGATAATTCAATTAACTAAATGATTAATATTATATGAAGGAAATGAAATATTAATTTTTTTTTTTTGAACTTGTTTGGCTTCCCAGGTTAGTAATTTATTTTCATACAGCGAGTTGAATAAGCCTACTTTGTTATGGCAAATGTAAGATTAATTTTTGTTACATTTTTATTCAATAAAATATTCGATCAAATCTATATTTTTTTTAAATGAATTGCAACGTCTCGACTAGATCACTATGTATACAACTTCTTTCGCTGAATTCAGGAAGCAATATCAACAGAAACTTTTTGGAGCAAAACTAATTCATTACAATTTCCTGCGCTACTTCACACTACACTAAATTCCATCAAGTAAAGCAGCTAATAATAAAAAAAAAAACCAACGCTAATAAAATTATAACAAAATAACATCTCTACACAAACACAATTATACGTTACAAATGCTTATATTTTTCAATCGATTATAATTTACGCACGTACACGCCACTGCAATTTTTGACAGTAAATTAATTTGTTGCGGCCCTTTTCAAATTGAACGCGGCAAATTTATGACATGCAATTTGCGTGGAGCATAACGCTCACACGAGCTATAGCCCCCGCTAGATATCAACGACGACGCGGATGCAAATCGGGTGTCCATGTTGTAAATAAAACGCTAACTTATTCGGGACAACTAATTAAACTAATTAGAGCTCGCATTAATTTATAATTAGCGGGTACAAAAGGGAGCATGTATATAGTTGGCTGACGTTCCCGATGTAAACCACTATTCTCAACGGTTTCTCTAATAATTTTAATAAAGAAAAATGTGATGGGATCGTGTTAAACTCTAGATTAAAATAAGCGTTTCAATAGGAAAGAATGAACAACAAGTGCGGTTGGTACATACAACCGTGGCGAATGCTTTAATTAAAGCACTCGTTGCGATTTTACGTTTATAACTTATTTGTATGTACGCATAGTAGAATAATGAATGAGAATAATGAATCTATCTTGAATTAATGGACGCTAAACGTAAATAACAATAATAATGTGCAGGAATGACGAATAAATAGACACGCACACTTTAATAGAGTTTAACGGTTAGTAGCTGTTTAATTGGTAGGTGTGAAATAAATAAAGAACATGTGGGGTATTCCCACAGACAACATTCTTTTTCTCCTTTATTATATTTGCACACCTACAGCAATAAATACGACAAAAAAAGAATGTGTTTACCGTAGAAAGTGCGAAATTTCTTATGAAATTCGATCGTTCACTGAGTATTTGACATTTTATTCCAAAAACTTAATAACTTAGGGTACATTGCGTGTCCTCATATCTATTATGCACTCCCTACGCTTAAATTCAATAGTTGAGGAGATTATCAGAAGAAGTTGGGTTTTATAGAAATTATTTTAATTTACCAAAACTTTTGCTTACTTGCAAAAAGGAAATATCAAGATAGATATCCCGAACGAAGATAACCTGAGAGAACAGCGTTTGAGCAAAATAACAAAAACTGTTATTAGGGAAAAGAATTAATTTAATACTGATAGATTGTCCCATTTAAAAAGCCATAAGTTACGTTAACCCTGGAGTTATGGAACACTCTGTATCAATATAAATTGTTTTAAAATGTTATGATTTGCAAACAGGAATAAGATGAATGTGGTAGAAGCCATGCTTTCAGTTTACGAAGATTTCGTACGGGAATGGACTTGAGAGCAGGTCCTCGTAAATTGAAGGCGTAGCGTAATTACATTTTGAAAATTCATGACTATCTGCATCGCTTGATCTGAACCCGGCGGAATTTCAGCTTTAGCGTTACTTAAAAAAAATTTAACGTTGGAAAAACAGAAAGATAGTAGTACGGAATAAATTGCTGGAATTGCCTGAAATGTTGTATAACGCGATGTATCACTTGGAGGAAAAGATGGAGTGCGAGTGTTGGAACTAAATCCTATTATTCAAGTTTTTATTGATTATTCTTGTTGGTTTAATTTGTTTATGATAACCTTGTATTTATTTAGTTACACAAAAGAACAAGAAAATCTGTCTTCGCATATAAATTTACATTGTTGAAATTTTTAAACTTCTGTTCGACTCCTGTTATTAATTTCTAACAATTACAGGTAGAAAGCTGCATGCTAGCGATGACAAATGCACGTTACATTAAAAAGAAAAGCAACAGTTGCAGACCTTAAATGCACACCTTTCTAATTACTTTTTAATTTCTGCGGCATATAAAAATCTAATTATTATTATTATTATTGAGAATTTAAGAAGGATATTGTTTCTATCGCAGTAAAATTGTTTACGACAATATTGTTCGTGGTCTGTACCGAATATAACAATTTTATTATTGGTTAACTAACAGTGTCCTCCACCATCAAATGTGTTTTATTTTATCTAAAATAAAAATCGGTATTTTTTAATCCATTGTCCTAGTATTCTTATTTTAACTTCTTGCACTTTCTTGTTGCGTATTCCACTATCTCTAGATGTGCAATTCAATGCCTCCATTCCTCCGTAATGATTCATTAGGCTAACAAGTCAACTCCTTAATATTGAATTGGTAACCCTTAAATTGGGCGAACCAATTAATCGGAGTTATCTTCGAGTTTTGCTTTGGAATGAACTATTTTGTTTTTGTAAAGTTAAAGAACCTTTTTTTAAATATTTTAATTATTATATTCCTGAAGGCTTAAAACTAGTCCATCGTGATTTTCTCCAACAATTCTTGGATGACTTTAATATGTTTAGTACAACCGATTGTCTGCCTCCGCTTTCAATTTTAAATTATCTACATACACAGAGAAACATTTTCGCTAAGAAACCCATGTATTTTAGAAATAACAATACCTTATATTAAGAATTACAACACGTTTATTTAATCCAGCAAAATATGTGGGTAGTTGCACTAATAATAGAAAAGAAGCATATCTACATCAAAAGGAGATTAGATTAGCTGCCTCGATTTAGTTAAGGAAAACTTCCCTCTCTCTTTTCAGCGTACATTCCAATTTCACTTCACACACAACAAAAAACAAATGACGTTCTATTACAAAACATTGGATTATTTAAGGTCAAACAAGAAAGCATCTTGTCTTCTAGCTTTTTCCAATTTGAGAATTTTTCTTGCCATTTTGTTTTTAAAACAACAAGGTGTTATTTAAAGTTTTATTAAAGACATTTTTTTAATCGAAATTTCGTATAGTTTCACTGGAATATTACGAGTAAAATTTAGTAACAAGAACACATTCGAAGGGTGACTTTTGCATCAAAATTAGACGTACAATAAATAAATTTCGTTAAAAAAATAAGGAAAATTTGCAGATTGCGAAAGGATAGAAAAGGAGCAATTTTTCCCTTCGACATTTTATACAAAAATTTGAAAAATTAAGCCATATTTTGTATTTTATATAATCGTCAAAGAAAACTTTGCATCCATTTCCAATTACTTATTATACGCCGCTTTTAAGAGAATGGATAAGGCTTTTCTCCAGAGCATTATTGTTTAAATTGCAGTTGTCATTTTTGCTGTAATTTTGCCGGTTCATTTTGGAGATTCTGTTTGCCATTTTGTTTTTCCCGTAACCAAGTCTTATACATCATGTATTCGTTCTTATTAAATTTAAATATTAATAAATGGATTTATTATTATATTGATTTAAAGAAAAATCCCGTAATATGCGGACCTTATGTGCAACACTGTATATACCAATTAGCTGTTTTCTTAATGTATTATTTGTACTAATTTCTAATAATTTGAGAGATCATTTCAACCAGATCGTAAAGTTTAAAATTTTGCGTTTTATTTATGTTAAGGGCATTTCTGATTGGATGCTCAGTATGAACCTTGTTCGACAACATAAATAAATAATAAAAAAAAATCAGCTATTGTAAACTATGTCTGAATTGAAAGCAGTCTGTAGATACATCATGTTCTCCTTATACTCCTAAGTATATTAAATTACATTTCTATTTGAAAGTTTGTTTCCAAGTATAACAATTATTTATTATTTTAGTTTTCCTTTCAACAAATACAAACAATGCCAGGACAGTACGCGAAAATTTACATACAAAGAGAAGAATTTACCCTAAAACTTACCTTACTAACAGGAAAGTCGAGAACAAAAGCTTCGCTATAAACACAGACAATCGTGACCAGGTGTCGTCCGGCGCAAAAATAAATTAATTTAAAATCACAAACGACCAAAAAAAAAACACCACAACAATGTTATGTATAAATTTGTAGCAGTAATAATAATAATCGAAGACCTTCAGGCGGTAGCGCCGTCAGAAACTGTATAAACAAGCGAAAAAAAAACTTCCTCAACTTCTTCTCGTGTATAGGTAAGTACAATATGTTTGTATTGCTTTGTATGTTAGGGTCGGTACAGCTCACGATGCGCGTAGCTTGAATGAAACGTGGAGCGGCTGAACACGACTTGGCCGGGAGCTTTCGACGATCGTCTGCACACCAGAACGTCAAGGTTACACTATAGAATAGGTGAACTCACTGGCAGAGGTGAGAAGGAACGGGAACAAAGGAGATCATGGAAACATTTATGGTTGGTGCTACCAGGGGAAAAATAATATTACTATCAACACAAAAAAAAGTTAAAGTCAATTTGATTAACGAAAACAAATTTTATATAAAAATTAAATAAGATATGTAAATATCTAATCAGAGATCAAAAAAATCATTACACTCATTGTTCAATCATCCGTTCTGTAAGTATCCTTTCTATTCTACTTATTATTAATCTACTTTTCTTATCTTACAATACGCTCGGATACAAATCTGGGAATATTATGAAAGTTTTGTTCTTTTTATCTGGCTAAATTCTAAATTCTATGTTTCTACTTTGGGCAATTATATTTTTTATTTATTTATTTACTTATGCTCCTACAACTATGGGTCGAACCCAGAAACGTTGTAACTAAATACTGATTTTTGTTTTTCGGGATCCCTCTTTTTTATTAACAGGCTGATTGCGTTTTCTATTATTTTTTCGATTTCTTTTGCTCCTGCTTTCCTATGTCTTCTATTGTTACGCCTTAATAATCGAAGTAATTGTACTTGCTCTAATCTTGTAGTTTACTGCTTGTTATTCCTTTGTCGTTTATCCCCATAATTTTTGTTTTGTCTTTAAGTTTTTCTACAATTCCTTCTAGTTGGACGAGATTGTTTGCATAAGCACACTCTGAGATGCAAGTTTTCGTAGCCTATAACTAAGTTCTTGGTGCTTTAATTGCATTTCTGCACACTGTGCCTCATTCCTCCACCTTGTTTTAATATAATAATACCTTTTATCGTATTTTTGTACAGGCTGTGAATCAGTTTCTTATCCACACCTTTGTGTTCTAATACATTTTAACACTTTCAAGTTAATCAGAAAGTATATCACAGGAAATCAATTCAAAGACTTTATAAAATAAAAATAGGATAATAGTTCCCAATTAAGGCCCTATCGCCTCTTTTAAAAGTCATTCTAACACCAGATTATGAAAAGTGGCTGCCCTAAAGAATCACAGCGATATATTCTACACAACATCTACGTATCATTTTATATACAAATGTGTAAACGTAGATAATTCAAATCTAAATGTAAAGTCTCATCACAACAAACTCAATGAAAAAAAAAAAAAAAACAAATAATACAAAAACGATATCATAACCATATCTTTGTCGAGATTCAATTCAATCCGAATCAGTGATACATTAAATCCACCGATACCAACTGACGTTTTCGAAAATTGAAAATGTTCACATCCAATATCAATTTGCCAGTCTTCAATTCGTGCTACAAGCATACCGCGCTGATCCTATTCCGTTTTCATTCGCAACACACAACTTTTACCAATATATCGATCTGCCATATGTTGGGCTTAGCACCCCTCTTCAAAAAAGAAAACAATAAAACCACTTCCTTCCTCCGCTTCTAGCCAACCGTTCATGTAAATTGAACTGTCTATCCGCGACCAAATTACAAACAAAATGCATACATACGTTTAGCCGGCAATTACTGTGGATGTTTCGAAATATAAAGCTACGTTCGAATCTCGCCTGCTTATGACTGTTACTGTAAAAATTTGCGATTAATATCAATGAATTTACGGTATAATGTCTCTCGTTTCATAACAGAGATGACTAATGTTTTGAATAACCGCGAAATTAACCGAAAACACAAAAAAAAATAGAATCAAATTGAGACATTCTTAAATAAAGCAATAATGCAATTTAGGAACCACAGATATACCTTGATGTTTTTTTATTAATAGTGTTTCGTGTTTAGAAAAAAAATTCCGTTTACTAATTATTACACCGGTGAAGTGAGCAAAGGGTCAAGGAGAGATTTAATGAAGGCTTTGAAGGCCATTACCAGTCTAGTATAAAGAGTAAATATTGCAAAAATATCTCTGTAACTTGCAATTACAAATAGCCAAGTGTATTGCATTAACAGTAATGTTTGACTTAATATTTTTACTTCACTTTCTCGAAGAAATTCTCCAAAGTGATCACGTCTGAATAAAAATATCTAGTTTTTTCATTACGATCTTATGGACAATTGGTGTCAGACATTAAACAATTAATTTGGTAAGTAACACTAAAGCATCGGTACACTACGCATCACACAATGGAAAAAACATTTTATTTATATCTTTCTTTCTCTTCAAGAGCAGAGATAGAATAAATGTATAACTGTATGAATTACTACAAAACCCACTTGCATCTCGCCTGGGAGCAGTGAATTAACTAAAACACTTTACCATCACCCTAACCACAACACTTCACCATCACCCTAACCACAACACTTCACCAACATTGAACGAGTTCAATTTCACTGCTGAAGATGCTAGCTTAGCTTTCGAAACGTGTGCTCGGTGTTGTGGTAAGGATTTTTCAAACAATTGTCTAACTATCTGCTTGGAAGATCTCTAATGTGTTACCTGCGCCTAAAAAGAGGCATCTTGTCGATTATTCAGATTTGAGAGCCATTAGCATAATATGCGCTACACCTAAGATTTTCGAAGAGCTCGTAGCGTCTCAAATCAGAATTTTTCTGGATCGCAATGATGTACTTACACCCCATCAATCCGGATTTCGCCCAAAATTTAGATGTGCCCCTGCAATAGCTGAAGTAACCGATGATACTTTCCATTCTCGTGATGTTGGCAAGATCGCCTGCTTCATTTTATTAGTTTTTTCACTTGCCTTCGATACAATCAATTGCTCCGATTTCGGCTTTGCTGGTAATTCTGTTTCTCTGATCGCCGACTATTTGCCTGGAAGGGGCCAGCAGGTACATGTTAGTGTAGCTTTTTCTATTTTGTCGGTTCAGTGTGGAGTTCCTCGGGGATCTATTCTTGGACCAATTCTTTTCACGATTTACACCAGTTATTTGCATACTGCAAATTGTTCTAAGCATTGTTCCTACCATCTTTATGCTGACTTTACTCACTTTCTTTCGATGTTTTGAACGTACTACATGCTTGTATGATAAATGAAAATTTACTACTTATTAATTATATACTTGTTTTATTCTTAAAATCCAGCCTTGCAGTTTTCCACTGGAAATAATATTTCTATTAACAGAAATTTTCCGGTATTTATCTCACATCCGTAAAATCTCGAAAAGCATATATCTAGTGTAACAAATATGGAGGTTCTTATTCGTCATCACCCTTTCCAATATTAAATGTAACAACAATAGAAACGGTTATCAAAATAATAAATCTCCCCGTCAACGTCTCTTCGATATATCCTTCAATCTCTTCGTACAGGTAAGATATCAAAGTTCAAACTCTGTACACTTCCTCGGGGCGTTCCGGCATTCTCCTGATTAGATCTCGATATTGTTAGAGCGGACCTGGAAATATGTCGCGATCGAAAACGATACGATTGCACGAATAATGTGATCATAATCGGGGACTAGAATCGAAATCGACAGACGAAAGAGCCACAGTTACAGTTAACCAACGTTGTAGTACCGCGACGTTGATACAAGAACAAGAAGAAAACAGAAAATCTACGTTCTACGGCAAACCGTCGACACAATCGGGTTCTTTCCCATGACAAACGGCCGGCGAAAAAAATCCGTCATTAGTAAAGTGGAAGTGCTCAACCGCATCGCTTTAAGAGAGAGAAATACATTGACTGGAAAAGATAACCGTTTTTGTTGTTAATTTTTAAACCTCCGCATCACTTTAGGTTATCCATTTAGATGTTGCACAAAGTGACGAATAAGATCAAAACGTAACAGATCATAATTGCTACGTATAACAAAAAAGAATCGACGAAACCAAGCGACGAAATCTATTCACAGGACAAATCCCGTTAATCGCGACGTTGCAAAAGTACTCTTTAAAGTTAATTAGGAGAATTCTACAAAATGTAAAATACTGTATGTTGTTGCCGATATGCTCAATAAGGTCTCGATTAAGTTTCTGTTGCAGGAAACGAATGTAGGCTGCGCGACTGGCTAGGGAATAGTAAAAAGTTCGTTGTTACAATTAATTACTTGTTTGAATCGATAATGTGATGGGTTCTTGGAAATTCCTGTTAGGTCTTAACGATGGAAACATAAATAGATAAAACGTAATAGAATTTAGAAGGAAATTGCGGAAGTAATTGAATTGCAGGTCTTGATTGAATTCGGCGATATCAAATTGATTATTAGAGAATGGGGTCGGTGTACTTATCTTATTAAAAAAGAACACTCAGTTTCTGCCTTATTAAATGTAATATTCTCGTTAAAAAAATTATTCAAAATATGCGCAATGTTACAAATTGGCTGTGACTATCAAATATCAGGACAAATTAACTACGGACCCAAAAGTACGAGGATAACGCCAGAGGTGTTTGACATTACTATTTTCATGGGATTTGGCACGTCTTTATTGTTGAAACTGTGACAGCACAGAAAACGGCCGAATAGTTTGTTCATACTGAGTGTTTAAAGAAAAGCAGTTTTGTGACGTCACGTTTCACAAGGTTTTCGTTGGATACTGCATGGTAAACTTTTGGTAATGATCGCAAAAGACTATTATTTAGAATTTCGATGAGATTGTGCTTTCACTAGTGTTCAATTTCGTAGAGGTCGGCCAAAATCAGTCAAAAGATGATTGTGTGGAGACAGCATCAGACGAAAAACTCTCACCACATGCCGATCATTTAATCCCTTAACCGCCATTTGACAAAAAAAAACTAGAAGAACTATTACTGATAAAATTATTACTTCTGAAAGCATTTAATACTCAACGGCTCCTGATTTTATTCCATCTACACCACGCGAGCCACATTTATTTTTATTTTTCACAAGAGACCTAACAAACCTGCTATAAAACATTAATAACGAGGATGGTTCAAGCATTTCACGCGGTTGTCTGGAGTATGTTCCGAAGTACACATTCAACATTGTGACGGTTGCCTATATCATGAAAATATGGGCGAGGTTAATGATGAGCACACTTCCATCCCAAACATTTTAGGAATATAAAAGCAGAAAGGGAGCAAGTGGAATTGTGTTATGTTAGCGGATTATGTTGCTACGATAATGTTGTTACGAAATTAGGGCTAACTTGATCATCTATCCTTGTTCTTATGTTTTTCATGGTAAAGCCAAAAGTTATAATTTGTCGATAAGTGCGATTTGACCAATTTAATCACTCACAACGAATAGCAAGAGAGACAAAATAAAAATAACGACTTTGAATACACGTCCCTAGACACGCTTCCCCCTTTCCATGCGTTCAAAGAATTAAAACAACCTCGACTTTTCTAGCTTGTAATAATCACTTCGCTTCTCCCCAGATTCCATTAAAAATTTAATTGCTAGAAATTAATTGTAGTACTGTCTGCCCTATGTCGTATTTACAGATCCTTCATAATAATAATGCATTTTCTCAATCGAGCTTGTTTGTTTTGGTTATTGATACAGATTTTATTGCATTTTATCCGACTCGAGTTAAAATGCGGCTATATTTTCGAATATAAAAGCTTGTCCGCAGCACGTACGTATACAAACTTAGTATATACTGAATACATTTACGAAGCAAGATAGGATAAACTCGTATACATCATCCTTCCGAAGATTTATGGCGCCCATATTTCGTTCCGTTATCAAAATAGATCGAAACCTCGCGCCAACAATACTCTTAACTCTAACGTACGTACAAGTACATCAAAAATCGTGTCCGTAGCGCAGTATATGCTACTCCATATTTCGAAACGACCGTTTTCCACTTGTACAACACGGGACATTAACCCAACACAATGGTGCCAACTACCCACACATCGGCACACCGATCTAGCGTGCGTGTTGCGAATCCGGCGGCTGCTGGAAGCGCGTAGTCGTTTGGATATGACGCGAATGGCTCACAATTGGGTAACTGACCTATTCACGAGGGTCTACCACGCGGTCGTACTCTCTTCCAGTACCGGGGGTGCATACTAAAACGACAGAATGCAACGGGGACAACATAAATTCGCATGGAAGGGAAAAAATGCTATGTATTGATTTCGTGATTTGTTTACCCGGCTTGTGTTTCGAGCGGTTCGTGATAATAATATAAAAGCAAGTGATGTTGAATATTGTTGGATTTGTGTATGACACTTCGCGATAATGCTAGACGGCGAACCCTAGCATAATATTACAGCCTTATTTGGAGAAGAATAAATATTTTTAATCTCATCGATAAAGCAAATTGTATAAACAAACAGGTATTCATTAATTACGTAATACTACACTTAACCATTAATACACCTTACTTAACTACAGTCTAATGTATTATTTAACAACGAAGGATGTAAGCAATGATTATATTCTACATCTCAATCGATAATTAGATTCTCATTCATTATAAACGAATAATTTCTATACAGGTCTTTCGAATTGCAACACGGCCTTAAAAAATATAAAACCTAGACAGCGCGCTTTAACAATAAAATTATAACGTATTTACTCTATCTGGTAATACCGTTATTAATATTATTGTTGTGCTCGACTCTTGCACAATCTGGTCGGATTCTTTCATAGAACGAGGAATCGGTTTAGCGTTCGCAAAGACCTACATAGATGCGAAAAATAAAACAGCAAATTGTGCATTTCCTCTCTTACAACTAGATGGATGTAAGAGATATCAATCTAGCGATTATTATTTGTACTAGCAGGTGTTTACGGCTCCTGGTAGTTTTGTAGTGGAAGTAATATATTTAGATATTGCAGAAGAGTTTAGTTTTCTCTACGCCTAGGGTATTGTATCAGGTGTTACAATGGTGACAACAAGTTTAGTAAAGTGTACGAGGATTAGTGGATTATTTTCGATTGAGCAACATATGTATGTTAAATGCTATCAAACAGTGGAGAGATTTTTTTAATCACCTAAAACA
The DNA here is from genome assembly GCA_902655005.2 of Marronus borbonicus. Taxonomy (NCBI): domain Eukaryota; kingdom Metazoa; phylum Arthropoda; class Insecta; order Coleoptera; family Scarabaeidae; genus Marronus; species Marronus borbonicus. Next base: position 750,081 of record LR737406.1, on the reverse strand, counting down.
GCGTTTCGCTCTTTTTTAAAGTAGTTAGTAACCTCACCAACTAAATGTGATAACCAATACGGCAGCTTCTGTTTCGTTTTCTTTTTACCGTAAAAAGCAATCTGCAGATTTGTAAGCAAGTAAAGCGTGGTTTACCAACGCAGTAAACCATATTCTTCGTCCTTGTTGAAAAAACAAGAATTCTTCTAATAAAACCATACTTTTCGGAAGAAAGTGTGTTAATTCACATTGACAAATATAAGCAAAACGGCACAGAATACTTAGTACAACAAACAAAGCAGATATCGTCTTGTATTTAAAATAAAATCGATCTTGAAAGTAGTTTAGTTTAAATTTAACTATCGTAATAAACGGGGGGTGCTGAAATGGCAAAACGAAAAGAAATTTCCATCGAAACGCGTTCTGCTATTATTACTTTACGTAATGAAGGATACTCAATGGCAGTTATTGCGAAAAACTTAAAAATATCGAAAAATGGTGTATTTACAACATTAAAACGGGTGGCGGAAACGGGTTCTTTGGCTGATAAGAAACGCTCTGGACGCAAAAAGAAAACAACAGCTGCTGAGGATCAGTTCATGGTTCTTGTTTCAAAAAGAAACAGATTCCTAACGGCTTTCGAAATAACGCAGCAAATCAATGTTTCACGAAGAAATCCTATTTCGCATTCGACCGTGAAACGAAGATTAATTGCGGCAGGCTTAAAGACCTGACCCAGACGAGTAGCTGCCAGAAAACCGCTTTTGAAAGTTCAAAATAAAAGAAAAAGATTGCAGTGGGCACAAGAACACAGACACTGGACATTCGAACAGTGGTGCAACGTGCTGTGGACAGATGAGTCCAAATTTGAAATATTTGGCTCCAAACGGAGGACGTTTGTTAGGCGACAGGTTGGTGAAAGAGTTAGTGAACAGTGTATTTTACCTACAGCGAAGCACGGTGGAGGTAACGTAATGGTTTGGGGCTGTTTTGCGGGAACAGCTGTAGGTGATTTAGTAAGAATACAGGGAATACTTCGTAAAGAGGGCTATCTCGAAATACTACAAGAGAATGCTGTACCGAGTGGGGAACGATTACGAGATCGAAACTTTACGTTTCAAGAGGATAACGACCCTAAGCATTCTTCTCGTATATGCAGAAACTATCTAGCATCTCTGGAAGATCGTTTAAAAAGAATGATTTGGCCACCTCAGTCTCCTGACCTGTCGCCTATCGAATTAATATGGGATGAACTGGACAGAAAGATTCGCTAAAAAGGAGTGACCAGTTCACAAGATTTATGGAGAAAGCTCCAGCAAGTATGGACCGAGATCCCAGCAACATTTTTGAAATCTTTAATTCTAAGAATGCCACGAATATGTACCGCAGTAATTAAGTCAAAGGGTGGACATATCGACGAAAAATCCGTATAGACCTAATTATAATTAGTACATTTCTTTTTGGAATATTTTTAGTTTTGTATAGTATACTCAATGTACAGAAATAAATCAAATTACAAATGACTTTTTATTTTTATCCGAATTAAAAAAAAACTGTATTGTTTAATCGTCCCCAAATATATGAATGGTAGTGTACATACAACAAACGGCAGAATGAAATATCTTTTTTATATCAGTGAGCAAAAGTAGCAGCACTGTATTGATAGGAATTCTTGCTGAAAGCATCGAAGAAAATTTAAACGTATGCATTCACTTCCACTCCACTTGCCTTATTAATAACGAACAATCATATCGCAACCAACCGGAGAAATAACAGAAATGCAAACCAGATACAATAAGCGAACGCTTTCAATTAAATTGAATGATAAATAACGTCTCTATAGGCGAAAAAGCCTACTTTCGCTTTGAGACACTGACGGCTTCAACGGCCGCCAACTGCGCGAACGGTTAAAATATCAAAATCTGGGTCGTCCGATTTACGAAAATGGACATCGATGCCTTCAACGCGTAAAGACGATAAGTCGAAAGAGTCGAATAAATAACGGGATGCGATCGTTAAGTACAAACCGCATAACTTCAATTAATATAACGCCTATTATCTCCTGATGCAATCTCAACGGCTGGAACCATTTAAAAAAAGCGTTTAAAATTAGAGATTTAAATAAAATTATAGCTCAATCAAGTCCAAATACGTGCTCGCGTTTATATGCGGAAATGAAGGTAGATTCCATTACCATTAACAAATGAATATGTCGTATTAGGGGAAAAATAATCCGGCACTTCGTTTCCCTAGAAAGTAGCATGTCTTATTTGTGCATAAAGATCATCATAACATTTTTGTAGCTTTGCATATATTTTTTCATTGTAAAACTTTCTCCCTTGGCCAAACACTCCCGAGGTAGCAAGTAGACAACTTCGTTACTTTATCAGAAAATCCTTTTAATGAATTACCAATGCGAAGTTAGACACATTTGATGGAGTCACATAACACTGTCTTACTATCATTAAGCGTTATCGTACATGTCGGATTCTCTTCTTTATTGGATACCTAAAGTTTATCTCCCCGTTAATGGCTCCATTTTCTCGTATGCATCGCAAGATTCACGATTCCGATGGTTTCGGTTTCGCAGCATACAAGAGGAAGTGAATCGAAGGTCTCTACCTTATCGGCATACTGATGTGCAACCTCACCACTCCGGTGGAAGTTGGCAGCAGTCAATTAGCAGAAGTGGCTATTAAGACGACAATTAGATCTTCCTCGATGTTTCATTGTGTTTGCCGTATCGCATAGGTTACACAATGGTGCGCACGGAGGAGAATTCTCGATCCGGGATTTGGAAATCTCTCTGCGCTTTGAATTATGTATAGTGTAACTGCGGTCTATGAGATATAAGCGGGGGCTACTGTGTTGTTTGTAGGAACGTTTTCGGCGTAACGAGTAGTGACTTCTCCTTTTGTAAATATGTATATTTATATGTAGTATGTTTACTACACCCGACAAACCATAGACGCGGTATCGTTTCTATTTACGAAACAAAGTTTATAGACTTTATATAAAATGTAAATGAGGGTTACTTTGTTAATTAATACTTGGTATGTAAATAGTCCATTTATAGATATTTCTGGGTATTTATTACTTGATGAGGGGTAATTGAGATTTTCCCAGATCAAAATAGGAATTTTAAATGCAACAAAAATTTAGACCCTGTGCATTTATTACATTAATATAAGCAAAAATGGTTTAATTTGATACTTCTCTTTATATGCAGCGGTTGTGCTGGTAAAGTGTACCCATTTCACCGCGAAAAATTATATTTTATAAAGTGTTTGCAATATGGGTAGAAAAAAGCAATTATCCTTGATTAGAAAGGGGTAAAGTTCTAGCCTAGCACCAGGATGGTGTTAGTAAGAAGGAAATTGCTCGTCGGTTACGAAGAAGCGATCATTCCGTTAAAAATTTCCTAAAAGATCCGGAAAATTACGGCAAACCAAAAGGCCAAGGGCGACCGAAAGCTGCAAGTGAGCGGGATAAACGCATGATATTGCGGTGTGCATCCAATTCTTCTGCGTCGGCGAGAGTTATTGCAGAACAGGCGGGGGTACAAACGCACGTGCGTAATGTTCAAAGAATTTTAAAGGCGTCACCGGTAATATCACGGAAGAAAATGTTGAGAAAACCGCCACTTTCGGCGAAACACAAAGAAGCGAGGTTGAGATTTGCTGAAGAACACGTATCCTGGAAGAAACAATGGGAAAAAGTTATATTTTCCGATGAGAAACGTTTTAATTTGGACGGACCGGATGGGTACTCGCATTATTATCGTGATCTGAGAAAGGAACCAAAAGTGAAAATGACCAGACAATTAGGGGGTGGATCTGTGATGATATGGGCAGTGATTGGATTTCGCGATAAAAGTGGGATAGTGTTTTTACGAACAAATTGACATCTGTGACGTATAAAGACTTATTGCGTGACAATCTTCTACGTTTTGGAAACCAATGGGCCGGCTGCAATTTTGTTTTTCAGCAAGATAACGCGCCAATTCATAAAGCAAAAACCATTACTGAATGGTTTAAAGAGAAAAAGATTAAAACTTTCCAGTGGCCGGCACGGTCACCAGACTTGAACATTATTGAAAACATGTGAGGTGAATTGGCACGTCGGGTTTATGGCGGAGGCCGTCGATATTTCACGGTACAGGAACTGAAAACTTCAATAGTGACTGATTGGCAGAATATCCCTCAAAATTATGCGTTAAATTGATATAAATCTATTAATAACAGACTATTGGAAGTGATTAAGAACAATGGAGGATCTACGCATTACTGATCACTCGTTTGTTTATTTTTGTTTCACATTTGCAACAGAGCGTCTAAATTTTTGTCGCAGAAATTGTTTAAACATTGGAGTAATAATTTACTATTTAGTTCATATATTACTGGAGGAGATATTTTTAAGTTTATTTTACTTTTATGAATAAAAACTTAATTAGATATCTTTCTAGTTTCGCAAAGAAATGTTGTAACCCTTAAAACATCTTACCGCGTCTAAGTTTTTGTCGGGGAGTGTATCTTCTTTTTTGGCACAATTTGTACATTGCTTTAAGAATTTTGCTAATGCTGTGCTACCGGCGAAAGAATGTTTAGTCAACTCTTTTCCGGTTTTTGAAAGATTTATGACTAGCTTGTTTCTTCTCTCTTACTTCAGTAAAGTGACCCAAAGATGATCTCTATTTAAAATTTGCCTTCGTGGAATATTTTGCCCAACATTTTCTGAGATAATGTAAGGATTATCAACGAAAAAAAATAATTTTCAAGAAACTGCAAGCCAATCCCAATACTATTAATGATAGGTGAAGTTTGACCTTTGTTTCAAATTATCTGTTACAATACGTTATTAACCAAACTCCGAGGAACAATTTCTTAACTCTACAAACTATGGAACCATGGTTATAACGCGATGTGTACACAGGCATGATCATATAAACTGCTATTTAAACTGCCTTGAATGCATTCTAAGCTTATGTAATAGAAACGTATGTATATGTATGGACTAGATCTTATAATTATATAACGTAACAAATTTTCTAAGAAGCCTCTGCACTTGATGTACAGAATTCTAGTCGTGACTCACAATCAGCGATGATTTCTTTGTTGTAAAATAACCAATGATTCATCCTGGTACCAAACATGTGTTACATAATTTTAATACCCAGCGAATGCGTCACCATCTTATTTGCAATAGAGCATTTGCTAAAGTTGTTAAAGCGTTGCAATAAATAGACGTTATACATTAGATAATAATATGGCTGCTGTTCAGTTCCACTTGCAGGATCATCACACACGACACCATTGACTTTGACATTGGAATGACTTGTTTTTTAGAAAGTTCTGCAAGATCACGTAACTAGATGATTGAGCAAGGGAATTGGCAAGATGCGAATGGTAGGTATCGTCGAAGAGAGTGGATACTTTTGAAGAAATTGAAAGTGTTAGACAAGGTTACTTGTTATTAAACAATGTTTATATGTACTTCTACATGTTGGTTAGAAGCAATCGAATTTCGCATCTTTCAATTCCCAATTGCTCTTTAGGGTTCCCACCCTTATTTACACTTCGTACTTTTCCGTCTGGTTGCCTAAGATATTATCTCCCCCAAGTATACTCCGGCGATATTCGGTTCCACGTGCTGGGTTAACTGTTAGATTCGACAGCCAGATATGGTTCTTTATTTGTTTCTAGAATTACAGTACAACTTTACAGGTTTATATACATGTTTCAACTATTTTCCAGACCTTATATACTATGTTAATACAACATAGACTATAAATAACATAATAAAAAATTTAATTAATGTAAAGAAGTCCCTTCGCAATATTTATATACAACAATACGGCACAAATACAGACAAATTTTAAAAGCCGCTTTGAATATTTATAACATCGAGCGTACATCATCGTAAATATTTTAAATGGTGCCATTGCTGCTGCATACCTACTGCACCACTTGAATCTAAGATAGTAGTGGTCGGGATGTTGGTAACGTACTGGAGAGCTAAGGTGTTTCGCAGTGGGTAGGGTCATGGTCTTGTCGCATTCGTATCGATCCAAACTCCGAGAGCTGGTTGGTTCCCGTGGCAAACAGCCAACGCAAATATAATTAATAATACTCAAACTAGACGCCTAAACGCGAAAGGTAATAAATTTTAACGCACCAATTTATGGAGATGAAATCGAATATATAATTAGACGCTATCAAGGCGAATGAATTATGTAAGCGTCGCTAGAGCAACAAGTAGTGGATGGATTCTAAAGTGGCTCGCCGCCTTTGTTATGGAGAGACAAAAATAGACACGGGCCGTAAAGTACATGTGTTTATTTTTCGAAAACCTTATAAAATGAAAGGTGGGCACCAAGTATGATTTATACGACATTGAAAGCTTAGCATGTAAGGTAATATGCATGGAAGAGACAGATATGATCGTATTACTAACAAAACAACTAAAAAAAGGAAACATATTTGACGCAAAATAGACCGTTCAAGTCAAACAATGTTTTACACGCGAAAGGTCTTTACTAGAAGCCAAAACACCTCTGGTTTTGGCAAAATTTCAGTCAACTGAAGGAGTGATGCGGGAGTTATCTTTTTATTTTTGTACATAGCCACAACAGCAAACAGGAGATCGACTCCACAAAGATTTTATTCCAGTCATCATTCGGATTAATTACCATTTTAAGTCCGACCCAAATTAATTCTTCTTAAATAAATGCTTAGGTGCCATATTAAAGTTTATTTGACAATATAGGATACCATTTTTCGGACGGTTGATTCTTAGTATACAGGCCACTTATTTTACACGGTGGCATCATTAAAGCATCTGCAAGCTGCGAAATAAATAACCTTGAAATTGTGGTCAGCTCAGAAAACCGCTCGCCCTGAATGGGTTGAAGGTTTATTTTAACATACATAAGAGCATACAAGGCTGTTGCGCTATGGCTCGACTACAATAACAATAATAACATCCTTGGCATTTGAAGAAGTATTCGCCGTATCCTGGTCAAAATTTGTGAAATTTACCAATGAAGACGGAGCAAAACTTATTCCATGGAAAGATATATGCGTTGCTTCTTGCAAAGAATGAATATGAACCTCTTCTTAAACCACCTATTACTATTAGAAAGCTTATATTTGACTATCTAAAGAATACACACAAAAAAATAATTAGCAAGATCAAGAGGTTATGCAACGACAGTTCGAAACCAAGAAGTTACCACACGTTAAACATCTTCCACGATAATACTTCTTTACCGCTAACCAGTTAGTTCTTAGCAAATGTTTACCACCGCAGTGCTTCATAATTACCTGGAATAAATCTAGACCTCGAGCATAGAAAAAGAAATTCATAAAATAGCATCCGCTGGGTGGCAAAGCTATGGGATACCACATTCTTCTTCTTTACAAGCGTTAAGCGATACGACGCGGTACAAGATGACTCATTTAAAATAATTTTGCGCTTTTTTTCGTGTCTAGTAAACGTCGAGATTTATTAATCCGCATAAGACAGGAGCGAGCACCATAATTTTCGTAATTATCGTTCGATTTGTCCTTCTCTCTTGGTAGTTTCTACAATTTTCGTATCGATGCGTTTCGAAATTTATCGCGGGATAGTTTCATTACTGTCAAAAACATTCGATAAATCTTAGCGTACCGCGGTGGCAAGAGCGGGTTTAATTGAGTTTAACGAGTTCCTAAGATCGGTGATCTGTTACGGTCAGAATTATCGCGAATGCGTATGTACGTTATGAAGTGGTCGTTATTTACAAGTGCCATTAATCAAACATTAACCTATTAGCGAGGATCCGTTTGCATTCTTGTTGGAATAAACGTAGAAAAATAATATTATGCAGCCATATGCAAGTGGTCGATGGAAATAGTTTCGTTTGGGTACTGAGCATGTACGTCCTTGATCTAAAAATACCCGTGGCGAAATATAAGTTTAGTAAAACATTCTTATACCGGGTGGCCCAGTCATTTTGACATATGCAAAAAATATCTTAAAAACAACTCACCGCATAAGGTTTTATACAAATTATGACCAGCAGGCAGTAAAACAATGACATTTCGAATAAAGGCAAAAAGTATGCCGAGTCGTCATGGATACCATAAAAGAAAATATACAACCACCACTTTGATATAACCTGCTGCACTTGAGCAAAGCCTTCAGCACAGTACAATGTGCTATTCGGTAAAATCGAAGTACATTAACTTTGTTTCTTTTACTTATATACAGTTGCATGCTGTATAAACAGTAATAAGGTCACCTAAACAAAATTTTGCAGCAGCTAAACGGTTCAAACAAGAAACCGTCATCGTTCAGGCAAAGGTTTTCATCATTAAACTCATAGTGAACGAACGCAGAAGGATCGTCAAACTATTGTTTTTTTCACCATACCATTATTCTAAAAGAACAATAATTTTGTAATTTATCATCGCCCCTGGTGGAACATCTTTCAAAGAATGTTCATTCGATAAACATGATCAGGCAGCAATATCAATGAACATCTCTTTTGAGAACAATAACCAAGAAAAACAGGAGGTACTTCATTGAAAACGATGGAATAGTACATTTTAAAACGTTACTAACAGTAGATTTACAATGTCAACGCATACATTCTTGCATGCGAAATGATCGAAATCCCGTTAACATCCGGAACATCATAAATTTTAGGTACCATTTGTATACAATTATTATTATTATTATGTACCCGCTGATCCCACGTTAAATTTCTCGAACATGCTAAATACTTGCATTTCATTAAGCAGACAAGCGAAAAATGAATAATTGTAACAAGCATGAGATCGTGCTAGGAGTATCACAATAAAACAATGGGAAAGCGCATTTCTTTAGCGGCAATGGTAATAGAATATTGCCAATTAAGTATAACGCCGAAGAATTTCCTAACATAAATTGCGTGATGTAATCTATTATACACCGCATAACCGCTTAACTATAAAAATGCATTTAGTGACAGGAATGTACACTTATACAAGTTGTTACCTTACCAAGAGCATTACTTAGTAAGTAGTAGTCGAGCTTCAAAGACCTTCTAAATTATTTCTTGCCAATAAATCGTTCATACAGACAGAATCGCATGATTAGACGATAACATATGTATTATATGTCACTGAAAGAAAAAATTGCAATATAACGACCATTTAGAGTATGAAAAACCACGCTGATGACGTCGGGTAGGTAGAAACATGTCCATGTGTTAGTGTATTTTTTCTCTCTCCTTTTATTGCGTTTGCCGTGAATTATTCCATCAATACCATGAGGAAGCTAAGCTATCTTAGCATTATATTTTTTGGTTAACATTGGTACTGATTGTTATTATTACAACGAGGTGGTCGTTAGCGATTTCAGAGAAGAATTCTAGAAGAGCTGGTAAATATTACCCTGAACAAATGTTGACAATTAATTGTCTCTTTCACCGAAAAAATCAAGAATTTTGTTATTAATAGCAGGATAATAATAGGAGCGACGATGGAACCCGTCCACTGCGCTTTATGAAAGAATCAGAATTATCACCCGTGGAAAAAATTTATGCTGTACCGCTGAAGTCACATCGATTTTATCAAACAAGCGGACGGCGTTTAGATACCTGAAGCTCCGAGATTCTGATTTGACATTCCCAGATAAAGAAGCACCTCTTCACCTTGATAAACCAAGGATCCATAATAGGCGAGGAGCAACGCTTATGCCAAGGCAGTTGTTTGACCACCTAATAGGTTCTACGTCATATAGAAGATGCATACTGAGTTTATTGTGACCTAAAAATGAGATCCATCTCACCTTCCCGCAGTTCGTAATTTGAAGGATAATCCTACATTTTGTTTGTAAATTATTAAAAAAACGAGTAACTAACGAAATCTATAACACATCAGAAAACGCCCTAAAACACCTTCGGAACCACGCTGATGACAACGGATAGACAAAAGGCGACGATGGAACCCGTCGACTGCGCTTTATGAAAGAATCAGAATTATCACCCGTGGAAAATTTATACTGTACCGCTGAAATCAATCTATAACACATCAGAAAACACCCTCGGAACCACGCTGATGACAACCGATAGGCAAAAACATGTCTGTGGGTAACGTGTTTTTTCTCTCCTTGCCGTAAATGATAAACATTTTATAGAACCGTCACGGAAGAATGTTTACATAAGTACCTACCGCTTTGTGTAACGCACCGCAATAAAACCTCCTCGGCGAAAATGCGATATTTTCAGACGATGAGGTAAACAATAAATCTTAGGAACAATGCCAGACTGTTTCGATTCATAAAATCTAAAACGATTTAATCGTCCGCGTAAACAGAACATCGTGTTTCCTGTTGGTCCGCTTTTTTCGCTCGCGTTCACAATGAGAGGCGTAGGTAATTTAAGTGGAATAAAGTTGGAAATAAAACGTTTCCTCCCAAGTAATATAAAGTTATTTCCAGAATAAATAAACATTTCCTTTACAATGTCAACGAAAATGTAAGAGGTTTGGCCATGATAATTAGGATGGTTTATTTATAACGTTTTAACGTTATCTCCGCAGTAATTGCGGCAAATTACTGTAAAATAACAACAATTAAAAAAAACAGTAATTAATTAAATTAAATTAAACATTTATTTAGGTTATTATTAAGTATTTTGGCGACTGGTAGAGTTGTAGATGAAATAACTTTATTATCCAAAAAGCCCGAGTGAAAAAACCAAGTTTTTGCCGGTGTGATTTTCACATTCTCCATCGATGCTATTTTGATATTGATGCGACCGTCCAGAAAAACTTCGTACCTCCAAGTCAGACGATTAATGCAGAGCTCTATGGTGGCGTTCGTTCTAAGGAAGATATGAGAAGTAAATGTGCGACACGATAACGCGAGGTCGAACACTGCTGCACTTGCATGCGTTGACTTCTTACGACTTTTTGCCCTTTCCAAAGTTAAATATCAAGTTTAAGAGGCAAAGATTTTACATGCTAGAGAATCACAAACGACACTTAACACAGTAGAAATGTCTTTCGGGTGATGTCGTGTAGTTAATATTTTACTTGACGTTTCGCTGACCATCCTGTCAGCTTCTTCAGAAGATTTCTAAAGACTTTCGAGTCTTCAGTCTCTTCAGTCTTTAGAAATCTTCTGAAGAAGCTGACAGGATGGTCAGCGAAACGTCAAGTAAAATATTAACTACACGACATCACCCGAAAGACATTTCTACTAGGGATTACGGTCGTGAAAGCCTACACTCAACGATACTTAAGACATTTCCAAAACAAGAACTGTTGAGATCGTTGTTAGTACCCTCAAAGGGACAACTTTGACGTAAGTGAAAGAAATCCTCATATTGTTAATAGTTACTACTGAGAATACGTTTGAGAAAATACAGCTAGTGTATATGCCGGATATGCACATTTTATTGTTTGTAAAAGCGATATTTTCTTGAAAGCAACATAACTCCTCGTTTAATAAGATGATAATGAAGAGATTTTCCATAATCACGATTATAATTGTTACCTGTCCTACATACAGTTCACTGATCTTTGTGCTTCAACTTTAAGGCGTCACGGTGGGTAATTTTTCGGTGGTATTGCTAATTACCACTACATAAAAGAGAATACTATTACGTTTAAATTGTTATAGAGTATGGTAATGGTATGGTTTCAATTTTTTGTGTTAAGTCATTGTAGTAATCTTCAACTTCAAACACGTTATAAATATAAAATAAATACTCCTTGAAATTGTAATAAAAAAAATGTGGAAAACAGATAAATAATAAATTTTTACAAAACAAAATTATACGATTATTTCTATTTAAGCAGACTGCAACGCTTTCGCTTTGACATAAAAGAAGAAGAAAAAATTGCGGCATTCCACTAATTAAGTTATACATGTGTAAACAACGGACGTCGGAGGAAAAAATTAGATTAAAAGAACTAGGATGGCAGGTTCCGCCTCATTAAATAAATAAATTTGTACAATAAATAACGTTCCGCAAATTTTAAATGAAAAGTATGTAGGTTACGTGTGAAAACCACATTTTGGTCTAATTAATTTAATAGCCAGCATGTGGTAGGCCAGCATAAACGGTACCCATGCCAATATAAGTAAGTTTTACATGTTTAATTGGAACTATAAGCCGTTCAAAATTGAATTCATTGCGCGCAAACGATATATGCGTGTACGCAGAGTAATTATCTGATATACTACATTATTATATGCAAAAGTTTATTATTAGGAATTATTATTAAACCCGCAAGGCAGTTTAATATTTTTACATTCGACTAGGCTTCGATCACCTTTCTATATAGTGGATAATTTCCATCCAAACATGCGGCGAAGGTCGTTTAAAAATACATCGACGAAGGGGTCTCAATACGTTGTCGCTTACAGTAGCGCAATAATAAATTCAGGTAGTTTTTTACGTGCATGTCATTACTATTACTATAATTTATAGAATATAATTAAATAATTATAATAAACAATAATAACAGCTGAGTGGAATTTTGCGCTAACCCGAGTGATTTCTAAGTTGGATTCGTTTGAATAGATGCTGGGCTTAGTCGGTTTGAATCGAGCTAATTTCACATCGAATCGGAGCTGCAACTCGCTTTAATTTATGCCAGATGTAATCGGACCGCGTCATGGCGAGTCGGGTTTATTGGTTACGATAGAAATAACTAATTCTCAAACTTCGTGAATTACAACTCGACACCCCTGTATCTTTGCTAGAGGTAAGCCAATTGATTCCACATGTTTATGAGGCATAGAACTCTTTTTATGAATAATAAGCGAGATTCCCATGTTAAGTTTCGAAAATGAAGCCGCCTGTACAGTGGGCTACATTGTTATTTATTTTTTTTTAATCACGCTCAATAACCGCAATGTTTACCACAAATATATATGCTCAACTTGAAAGTATTTATAAGGAAAGTGAGCGAAGTGTATCAATTTTCGCCACTTATCTTAATTTGTTGTGGCGCAGTCAGTAGGATTCGATCTCTTTCTTTATTAAACATGCATTATTTTATTTCCTATATCTTAGTTTTTAAATAAAAAAAAACGTATTAAAAATTACCGAGCTTCTTGTATTTAACTATAGCGCAATCCGATACACCTTAAAAAAATCCGATTATTATAGAAATTGCTTAGAAAATTCCACAAAACATAGAACTATCACTTACCAAACCCGAGTGAAAATATTTTACAGCAAAAATATCTTTCAAATTAACCACTTGGATGCTTTCGTACCAATTAAGTAAAATTAAGACAATTTGCGGCGTGTAAAAAATAGCCAATTATCGATTAGAACCGTGTTGACATCTATTTGTATCGCCGCTTTTATTTACTCACATTACCTTTCTAAGCGTTCGCCAGGATTTGAGGGGAAAAAAAGAGGCTGACTATAAGATATTACGGTCGTTGAGAAACGTCTAATACAGCGTCTAAAGTTTTAATCTGTAATTAATCTTAACGCGATCGCGGCACGCACTTATGGTACGTTCGAATGCATATCGCGAACCGGAATTGGAGCAGAATTTGAATCGCAGATTCGAGACCGAACATGGTATCTGATAACTGTCACGTTACAACTAAGTAGACCGGCTGTAATAGGAGAAGAGAGATGCTGAATGGGAAGTAACAGCCAGCAAGCATTTATGAAGCTCGTTCGGTAAATAGTTTCTAAACGAGCAAAAAAATTAAAGTGATTCGTGGGGATATGTCGAAAAACCCGTGGGAAATTCCAAGAATAATAATATATTCAAAATAATGTTTAATAAGTCAAAGTTTCGTTTGAAGGACAAAGATCTTCATCGGATGATGAGACCAACATATTCGGAAACGCTTATTTTGCAGAACAAGATGCAAGAACTGCTATTTGGATGGTACAAAGAAATGGGAGAGCATCGCTGGGAAAGGTGTACAGGTTAACTTACGAAAAATAAAACTGAATTTGACAAAAAAATATATTTATTTCTGTGTTAGGCTAGGAACTTTTCAAAGTGCCCTCGTACTTAATAGCTCCGTGTTTGGTCGTAAATCAAAATTAATGATCTGAATCTTTTGGGTTAATTGTAGTCCTTTTATATAAATGTATATTTCCGAACCTTGTTGTGACAGTTAGTTAGTAAGCTAATAGATCTATAGAAGATTGCTCCTATTTTTTTCCAGTCTTAGAGATCATATCTTGGGCAATTTTCCAGATATTCGGATACTACATAAAAATAGCAAACGTATTCAATTTTACCATTTAGCGTTTAGAAAAGCGGATAACGATATTCGCGACTGTTAAAAAATATTTCCATTTCCTTATTTTAATTTGGTCCGATGAAATGCAAATTTTATATTACAACAGCAAAAGCATTACATTCCCTATAAATCCCTCCGTGGACGGCAAATCTGTTCTGCAGACATATCAAGTTTGTTAGCGACTAATACTTTACAATTGGATTACACGTCTGGCTGAGATTTTGTTACCGCTGTCGTGCCTGAGTTTTAATTTAATTAATCGTACATTGAATGAATCTTGTCTACTATTTAAAAATTAATTTGCAGTTAATTTATTTTGTGTAAGACTGTGGTTGAAACCTTCACGAGCGTTTTGTTTTTTTAGACGCTCGGCCAAACAAACGCCAAATTGTGCAAAAATAGTATGAAAAATCTCAATAGCGCTATCTATAGGTCGTTTATAGAAACTTAAGACGCTACCCTCGTAATATACGTTATAATATTCAAGTTATTCTTCCTATGCCTGTTGCATACTTCAAATCGAATATTTCCCCCGATTGCTTATCAATTTTCCATCCATTCCAACTCTAACGAGAAGAGCCCGACAACGTCTGTCGCTACAATCACAGTAATAACCAATAACATGCATAATGCATGTTCCCTTCCCATAGCCCGAATCTTCGAATCAATCGCCCTTGCGTACGTTGCGTCGCGTCGCCGTCGCTTCGGATTCTGCATAATCTAAACAATAAACTTCATTATCGTCAGATGTATCGAGCAGCCGGATTTGTTATGTAAATACCGGCGATGCGATATTAATAAAAACGACACGAAATTAATTTGGGCTCGTCGATCATCATCAGTGATTCAACGCCATCTGCCATCAATCACGTCTACCTGTCAGTTCGCTCTTAAAATTGATCGTCCTTTTTACGTTTCTTTCTTTCTCCATCGTACGTTGACGGTTTGTTGCGCTGTGACCGCATCTTCTACGTGCTTCCAATATGTATGGGCGAGCTACGCGCCATTGCCTCTTTTGCTGTCGTGTAAATGCGATCGTAGACGCCATGTTGAATGATGTATACGGTGATGTACCCGTATAAAAGCTTAATTAATACGAATACCTTCCATATTTGTAGCTTGGGTTTTCGCGCGAAGCTATTGTATATTAAACGATGATATATGATTCTCTATATATTTACCATAAGTCTATCGCAAACACTTCTTCTATAGATGGAATATCTGAGTAGTTCCTATACCTTGAGTTAATGGAGTTTTCAGTATTTCTCACAAGGTGACTTAGCCAATATTCTGGATACGGTTTGGTCAAAGCTACGACGAAAAGTAATTGTCGTTAACTATTTTAACTACTTAAAATTTTCACTGCTTTAATATTAGTATTTTGTACTGGCTTGCAAACTTCTGTACGTGTAAGGCAAAAAACATATTTCCTTCATATATTTTCCTTCACAAATTCTACGAAACATACCTTAAATATTCCCTTCAGGATGGTTAGGTTAATGCAAATAGGCGGTTGTCTCAATCATATACATACACTGCCGTTCAGTGAAGTTCGGTCATACAATAAAAATCTATTATATCACACTGTATACAATTATTAATCCATAAAATTAGAAAAATATTAAGCGTACACTCTTTTCTAAGGGATTAAAGCCATAAATTATTATGTAAAGTAGAAATATTGCGACAACCACAATAAAGTCCCTTTTATTATCATTCCAAGAATTTCTCGGAAGTGCCGATCTTTTGAAACGGGTCGTTTGGGGATTATTAACGAACAATACATTTAGGAAATATACCGCAGCATCATTCTTGTTTATTTATCACAGGCGTAAAGATATAAATTTGCTTCATTTTACTGTTGAACGTGTGTTGGTGTGCATCTGTCGTTTTTGCGCGAAAGTTTTAAGAAACTTTACTTCAAAATGGCACGTGGCAAGCCTATCAGTGTAGAAAAACGTTCACGCATTATTACGCTGTTCGAAGAAGGATATTCGGGGCGAAAAATTGCTGAAAAAATAAATATGAGAAGTTCAATAGTAAACGACATCACAAAACGATATCGGACAACTGGAACTATAGAAAATCGTGTTCGTCCCGGAGCATCTAGGAAAACAACAAAAGCTGAAGATTTGAGAATTGTATTATTAAGCAAACGCAATAGAAAATTAACAGCGCCACAAATAGCAGCCGAAGTCAATCGAGGCCGTGAAGAACAAGTTTCGGCGAGTACGGTAAAACGTCGACTTCAACAAGCGAACCTTCATGGACCCATTGCCATTCGAAAACCCTTATTACTTCGGGGCAACAGAGCAAAACGGCTACAGTAGGCCCGTTCTCATCTAGATTGGTCGTTAGATGATTGGAAACACGTGTTTTGGAGTGACGAGTCAAAGTTTGAGGTTTTTGGGCAAAATCGACGGGTTTATGTCCGAAGATCTAAAACCGAAAAGTGATCCCGAACTGCATTGTGCCTACAGTGAAGCAAGGGCGTAGTTCTGTGTTAGTGTGGGGATGTTTCTCCTTTGCTGGGACGGGAGATTTATGCAGAGTGCAGGGTGTAATGAGGAAGGAAAATTATTTTGCAATACTCCAGAATCATGCAGTGCCATCAGGATTGCGTATAATAGGCCGTAACTTTACATTCATGCATGACGACGACCCAAAACACACTGCGTTAGTGTGTAAGAAATATCTAAAGGAGCAAGAACAGCACACCCTGAAAGTAATGACATGGCCCCCACAGAGCCCAGATTTGAACCCGATAGAGTTGTTGTGGGATGAACTGGACAGGAGCATCCGAAAAATATGCCCAACTTCGCAAGAACATTTGCGGAATATTCTGCAACATGAATGGATTAATATTCCACAATCCGTTTTAACAAAACTTATCGAAAGAATGCCTAGAATAGTTCGAGCGGTGATTAACAGCAAAGGAGGAGGTTTTTTCGATTAAAAGAAAAAAAATAATGTTCAGTATGTTATATTAGGCCAGAATAACTTTTTATTTATTTATTTTTGTCTTTTTTACCTGTACATACAATAAAATTGCATTTTGTTTCTAGTTTCGTTTGTTTCTGTAACCTTTTCATGTTTTTTACTAACCGACCGAACTTCTCTGAACGGCAGTGTACATACATCAAACATCTATTAACATAATTTCATTTTGCGTAAAGGTGAAAACCATAATCGTTAACAGCTACATAATTTCTACCTACATATTACCTCAAACAACCATCGGACAATGTTAACATTTAAGTGAACATGCATTGCCAATGTTGAAACAGATTTAATCTTTGCACGACTACTGCGCCTACTTACTTGATGAAACTATAAAGCTATATTTGTAAAATCTGGTATACACCCAGTCTGTATAGATCTTTATTTACACAGTTGTTATGATGTTGGCTCCTAGCAATGTATATAATAATTGTAAACGCTAGTACTTGCAATAAAGCGCCATGGTGGGATATTTGGAAGCGTTGCAGGAAAGAAAATTAATTTTAATTTAATAATAATTATGACAATTTATTATCTAGAGTTAAGCCTTAAATTTTCTCTTAAAAATAAATATATTATTACTATTCGTTATGTTTTTAGAGTTATATAGCTTACAACCAATCTAACAGAAACTTTTTTGAAACAGATTGGTCCGGTGGTCCAGATCTTTGCGGCGCGTACCGTAGTTATGCTTTATTCTATTCTAGTCTAATTCATAACAAGATAGACGCAAATTCCAATTGCAAGAGTTAAATTAATTCGGGATCACTCGAACGTTCTTCTGAAGGACTAAAAATACAAAGTGGAGAAAAATCAGCGCGCGTAGACCGGACAAACCACTTCTATTTGTCAATGTCCACCCTCACGAAGCTGAGCACTCGAACACGGGCAATGTAACAAGCGGCCGATGACCCTGTGCAAGCACGAACTCCGTCTAGAATTCAGTCGCCTTCTGGAATATAAAACTGCCCGGCGAAGGAACTCGATACCTATACATCATAGTTAACGTAAATGGACGCTTTATTGGAGGAAATAAGTGAATATAAGTTTGCCACGCGTATATGTTCCTCGTAGTTGATTCCATTAAGACGCACCTACTAACGGGTTTAATGGGAGACAGCGGATTAGTGTAGGCATTAAGCCAACCTCTTCGATGATTTACGGAGATCGATCATTTTCCGTAATTATTTTTTTTTTCTTAGGTTTGATTAAGTTTTTATGTACTTCATCATTACAAGATATTGAAATTTAAATTATTTCAGATGTAATGGCGTTTTCCGCAGATTCTAGATAATAACAATAATTTGCATGGTCAATAATTTCACTCCAACTGAAGGAAAACTCGTTGTAATAGAATCATTATGTAGAAAATGATTTACAAACAATTTTTTTAATAGGTTGAAGTTGTATTCAATATGAAACTTATCAGTACACAAAATATTTTGTAAGCTGTATAATACAACTGATAAATATAACATATTCTGCAATAAATATTTAATGTTTTTCAACATCCATGGTCCCTGGTAACTTTTATCAAAACAGACATACTACTACATTTATTCTAGGCATTAGAAGAAGCAACCTTGTTAATTTAAGACGCCCAGAACGTGACCGAATTCTGGCAAACAACCGTGATGTTTTCTGCTGAACGACCTGGCCAAACACGCGCCGATGGTCCGACATCAGTAATCGATCCCTGAATTTTTCGATTCATCACAATGCACTTGGAATATTTTACTTACCAAAAATTGGACGCAATTTGAGAATCACATTGGTCAAACTTTCACCATTTTGAAATGATGTGTATGCGTTGTTGCGTCGAATAGCAATCCGTCTACCTTCGAACTATCATAATGGTTTTCATGCCAAAACAGTAAAATAACATCAAATTTAAATTTTCAATAATATCAAAAAAATTCAATAACGCAACAAGAACGAAATGCAAAGATATAACGGTAAACTCCAAAAAACAACATATGTAGGGAAGAAAGAGTGCCGACGGAAATGAAATCAATCTACACGTAAGGGAACTGCAACAACAACAACAAAAAAACGTTTAATATCGCTGTACAAACGTGATTACGAGATTACCGCTTTTAATCAATTCCCCGGCTGTTTTCTCTTTCTCGTCTGCAAGTTTCCTTTTTAGTAGTAGTCGTCCAGGAACTTGGGCTGCGCGGCGAAAACCACTAGAAATTCATTTCGATAGTACTTTGATTTAATGGAATTTACCAACAAATCGATCGAATAAATTCACGATAGCAACGTGTAAGATGTGAATACATATCGCTTCGAATTTAGGAGTTTGCATGAGGAAATGTACGTAAATTTTAAGAAAAACACTACAAAATCATTACCGTGAAACGTGGCTGCTTGATATATTTTTTAAATTTTACTTCTTGTCAGTGTAGAATCGTAAAACCAACCAGTCTTTACGTATCGATTTGGTTTAAATGCAAGAAAATTGTTATGCAACATAACAAGCACGCATTAAAAATGGCTATATTTCACAATTTAAATAACATAGTTTTCTTTGTAATTAGAAACGGGAAACTTGATTTCCAATTAATTTTGTTCCAAACTACATTAAGTCTGTTTAATGCTATCAATAAATACCTGGATTATTGCAGACCAGCTTATATACAGCGCAGGCCGCATCATCCTCAGACAGGAAGTCCCAAAGTCCATCACAGGCAAGAATTAAGAAATCTTCATCGCCGTTAAGCGGTATCTCTTGTACATCAGGTGTCGCTGTTACGTAAGGTTTGTACTCTGCATCACCTAAAATGCAACCGAAGCAGACAATAAATTATCTCAGAACATGGCATAAAATAATCGGATATTATTGAAAATAGTTTACCTATTGCTCTGGAAACGGCTAACTGTCCGTTAACTCTCCACGTCCCCCAATAAAGAACTAAACCACCCTGTTGCTCTATTCTACTTTTTTCATCCTATATTAGAGAAAAAAAAGACATTACCTGCAAATGATTCATTCTACAATTACGTTCAGTTGGATTGGAAAAAAATGATCTTCGATCTACGCGCACTACTTGATGTTTATTTGATTTAGTGGTTTACTTCCAATTCTCGGAATATGCTATTAATGGTTATTATCGCCTCATTTTCAAAGTTAACAAAAACATTCAAAATAAACAAATTTGAAAAGTGTCGGATTATTAAAAATATTCTAGTTAAATAGTAGATCTCGGCTTTAGTGCATTGGCAATTTTATCTTTACAACGATGTTAATACGAAATCATTCTTTAATGGATAATGAACTTCATTTCCGCACTCCTGCCGGTTATGCAACCACTGTTCCATCTTATTTAAAAAATATTGGATATTTTACCCTCTTATCATTTCATTTGGTTCTAAGTAATATATTATCACTATAAAATTAAACATTAATTAAATTAAACATACTGCTACTTTGTACAATATTATTTAATGCTTTTACGCCTGTAGATTATGCAACTTAAATAGCTACTATAATAACGTTTATAATGAAGTTGAAAACGAAAAATATATCTTAATATATTAAATTATTTGCTTCCACCTTTGTTCTCTAAGCACTTTCCTTATCATCATCTATAAATGATTGTATTTGTTATTACGAAAAAAATTTACGATAATCGCAAAAAGTTTATCTATCACTACGCACATCCGCGTGTTTTGGGTATCTCTGATAAAATTGCACACATCGAGTGTGATTCGACACAGGGAAAATGTACAGGTAACAAAAATGCTGCTCTATTAGGATTTTTTTAAAACAATTTTTTTTGAATTATAACGTCGGACTATCGATTGAATCCAGGTTCCAGACGAGGAAAAGCAAAGAATTGTTATCATGTGCGATAAAGGACTATAGACACAACGAAATTACATTGATGTTGTCAGACAAAAAGCAAAAGCCACAATCACGTTATAATGGTATTGGCGGTATGGAAAGGAAACGATAGCAATGAATGTTTATTGAAGTGCAAAAGCCTTCGCGTAGAATTAGTTTCTACAGCGACAACTTCGTTTCGGCGGTGATTTAAGTTTTCTTGCTTCGGCCTACGAAATATCGAATGCGTCTTCTTTCCTGCGCATTTGATATGATTATCAAGCTCTCAGACATCTTCCCGAATTTTTGAGAAGAACCACTGTCCGGGAAATTACGAGTGCGGAAGGTTTAGAATTATTGCGCTCAATGTTTGGACAGCTGCGTAGCAAGATAAAGCGAGGAAATAAGTTGCAAATATTACTGAATGTAGAAAAAATCAATGAGGTCGATGCATTATTACTTGACATCGAATATTTAATTCGAATTAAATTGTAAATCTGCGCCCTACTTTGATTTCTCCGTTATCTCGTTCTTTCTGTTATTTGTCACGACCAAAAAATTTAGAATTTGCTTTACTCATCGACTTGAAAAAATTCGTGTCGGGATTCAGCTTCTTGGAAGGGTGAAAAAAAAGGACTACGTTCCGAGGGAAAGATAACAGTATCGACGGTATTAAGTGATACCAAGTAGAGTAAAATGTTTGCGGTTATCGGCCATAAAAAAGACAATAGTCACAATTTGATATTGCTTTAGGATGAGGGAGCTTTAATAATACCCTCGTAGGAAGTCAACGACGACGCGCGAGGCGCGGTCTCAGAAGTTTTATAACTTTTCATGGGAGCGACCAATTTATATGATTGTATTATTTTTATCAAATTCAGAAAAACTTGATTTCAAAAAATCGAGAATATGTTTTATTTTCGTCACCTGCAATTTTTTTTCTTTCGAACAATACCTTATAAGTGAAGTTTCATCAGAAGCTCCAAATTTGACTTGTTTAAGTGTAACAATAAAATTTAAATAAAAATAAAAATCATTACAATTGGAAATAACCCACTACAACTATCGTCTAAGTGCCAGCTAAAATCTATTAATTGCACTTCAAAATCAAAGTCATCGTTACCTGTCGACTAGGTTTGTGTGGCGCAACACACTGAAGTACTTTTCCCTGATTAACCAAAAGGGCCTGAGAATCACCCACCCACGCTATGTACAAAAGCTTCTCTTTCGGCCTCAGTAACGCACATACTGCTGTGGTACCGCTACTTAATTTCTGAAAATTGAGAAAAAATGAGAGATTTTCGTGAAAATTTGTTAGGCGAGAACTTACTTCTACTCTACACTTATCTATAAACAAAGCGTCTGTTTTACAAAAGGCATCTATTAAGGCTTGTTCGGGACTGTGGATGAAATGCTTGCTCTCCGCTAAGAACTGATGCAGATGAGCTGAACTATAAGCGGCAGCGTCGTGACCCGCATGGCCATCAAAAATAGCATAATAACTGGACGGACTGGCTTGCTGCAAAAGAGAGAAACAAATTAAAACCTGACAGTTATAATAATAATCATACTGCAGAATTTACTAAAACTATTCTTAAAAGTATGTACCTGTATATTGAACATTGTATTAAGATCGTGTACGACGACATGACGATCCTCCATTTTACGTCTTAAATTCTTGAGGGCGGATACGCTAACCATGTTATAAGGTGGACCTGGTGAAGGCAAGGAACACAACATGCTATTGTCCAAGTACCGAAGGCATACCTCGTTCGTTTTGGCCATCACGCATTGCATCAATTTCAGTGGTTCGTAAGCTGCAAATGTACATACGTACAAATTAGGAAATAATATTCGCATGTGCGATAAAAAGGGTTTTGTACAATAATTATTCGATTAATCAATCGAAAAATGTATAAACTATGTCACCATTTTAGGCACCTTAAAAAAAAGAAGATCTAAATTTCGTACATACGCTGAAATTTAAACAAAAATGTTTGGACTAAGAAATAGATGTAATTTTTTCCTTTATTTCTAATAGTATTTTAATACTTTTCGGTGCGTTTAGTTCCCCCTTCGGCTAAAAATAAAGATTGGAAGCTATTTAATTAAATCTAATAACTTCAGGCTACTACTTTGCTATTATTTCAATTTTAAACCTACTACGGAGATTGTTATGTAACCTTCGAATTTAATAACAGAAGAGTCTACGTTTACTTATCAGATTTAGTTTTAATTTATAGGTATGTGTTAAATAGAAGCTTCTATAAATAAATAAACTGGAATTTGCAACGTTTAATTTGGCTACGATATTCAATTCGGTAGCACTACGATTTACACAATAAATTGGATTTTAAAAATGTCGTTCTATTTAATCTTTTCGTATATTTTTGATTTTCCGTCAGAAGAACGTTTAATCAAAAGAGAGGTATCTCAGGCACTAGAGAAAGAAGATATAACCACTATAAAGAAAAAAAAACCCAAAAAACGCCAATTCGAAAACCTAAAGAAGAAACTAATAAATTGTTACCTGAAGAGCCTGCTGAAGAAGTGGAGTATCCTTGATCTTACCATTTATCGCAGCTCCGTCATACGACGAAGTTATTTCGGAAAAATTAACTTTAATAAAATATTTAGGCACATCATAATTGCGCACCTCAGAAGAGTATTGCGTAATCTATTTTAGGGTTAATGCACAGGTAATCCCTACATCACGAAGTCAAAATTTTATTTCTATTTCAAGATAATCTTAATTTTGTAGATACTAGCCATTGCGGTTTCCGCATGATAGTCCCGTTTTGCTTTGTTACTTTTATCTTTTATCTAACATGGAGTCTATTTATTCACATATTTAGCCTTTTCTGATGATATGACGCAGTTATCAGCACAAGGGAAATGCTTTATCGCTGAGAAAACAAGAAAAAACCTTATGATGTTTGTCGAAAGTATAACCTACGTTGGTAGGAACTGGTTGAATTGTTATATGTGTATATGAGACGCCAATTAAAAAAATAATAATAATAATAAAATACGCATAAAAATCATGTTATCTTTATGTCAAAATCAAAATAAGCAATCCATAATTAAAAGCTAATTACAGCAAGAAGCGTTTACAACGCACTTAGTCAAGTGTAGAGAATTTTTGCAATAACTCGACTTATTGTTAGCAATAATTAGTGACCACACCTGCAAATTTTTATAGTAAGCAATGCATTACATACACATACACATACACCTATATATTACACTTCGCTTGTTTTATGTTTTAGGTAATTATTGACGATATTATAAGCATACAAAATTTTAGAGCTACCGCTTTAGCGAAACATGCGTTAGATAACAATCAGAAATTCGAATTTCATCAAACCAAAATCTTAAATATTGAGAGTAATTATTACAAAAGACGATTTAAAGAAATGTGGCGAATAAAAAAAACCATAGAGGTTCAATAAACGATAAAAATTATATAAATAATCTTAGTAACATACATAACAACTTAATATTAAATAAATAGAGGGAACGGTTAAATCGTGCACACCTGTATATACCAGATGTATTTAGAATTGTAAAAATAGACCGAATTTTATGGAAAGACAACACTAGGTAGAGAACAAAAAACCAACAACAAGCAACATTTTGTGTATGCATGTGTTAAAAAGAAATAAAAATAATATTAATAACAAAAAGAGAAACAATTTAATCGATTTTCCGTTCGACGAGATTTCAGAAAACTTCAAACGCCCATATCTCCTAAGCCGTTAGAGCTAGCGGGCTAGGCCGTTAGATCGGCGAAACTCCGAACTCTTTTTTTTTTGGCTTTTCAAAGATTCCTTTGGGCTCAAATTTTTATGACTTGTCTAGGTCTCGGCAGCCTGACGGGCTACGAGGATGAGTCCGGGCTCGTTCGAAAGGTCTCGACGAGCGTTTGAAGGGAGGCAAATCTCAACTCCCTGGCTCTAACCGTTCGGACGCTACGGCGTCTCAAAGTTGAAAAATTAAAATTCCTTTTTTCAACTTTGACGCCCGAGAAACCCGCCAAAACGAAGAGCCAGGGGCTTCCGCCTCAGCGCAATCGATCCTTGGTAAATGTTCTTAACTGATAGCTTATAACGTAAAAAAGGCGAACAGTTCGAGATGTAATTAGGAAAAATAAACAAATTCCAAAACGTAAAAGGATTCTTATTTAAACAAAACAACCTACAAAAATTTGAAATATAGCAATATTTCCTTCGAAATGCGTTTTTATCTGAGAAATCGTCAAAGGGTAACCACTAATTGCGCAAATATTTATTGACGCAATAATACACAAATATCGGCAAAACGAACGGGGAAACCCCCTTTACTACGCGGGAGTTATCGATTAGTTTGTAGAGCACGTACGAGTTCGGTTTCTACGAAATCCGTGTGGTAATCGGAGATAAAATAACAAGAATGCGTTAGCGCCCAACATGAAAATCAAACATTTAACTTATCTTTATGAATTGAGTCTCTACAATTTTTAACATTGCATGTATATCTCCACTTTCCCCATAAAGGATGTATATATACGTATGTATTTATAACTGCTTGCAATATATGAAGCAATATAAATAACAGTACTATTAGATTGAGGTAATCATCGGTTAAAATTAAACTGCATAATGGAAACGGTAAAAAAAAAATACAGGAAGAGGAACTACAGTTAGTCGCTTATGGCTCGGAATAATGAAAGACAGTTCAGCATGTCAATTATCCTTCACTGTGTTGATATAGGAGAGTAGTAATAAATCACAATAGGTACTCTACATCGACGTATTGCGTGCAAACAAAAACAGTTTTTACACAGATTTACCGTTTTGAATGTTAATTAAGGTAGAGTAAAATTTAAATTGCTATAAAAGAACGTTGCTTGCCTCCGTAGCTGCACTTTGGCGCATTTTGATTCATGAAGAAGCGCTATAATGTACAAAACTGTAAATCGTAAATTGCCAACTGGGCTCCTCTTACTCCACTTCACCAGGTTGTTGCATAAAAATAGGAAAAAAAAAAATATTTTACGAGAAAACGAAAAGTTATAATTAAGAGCTCCTGTTCTTGATAAGCTTTCGCCTAATACCGTCATTGGACCACACACTACTCCACAACAAAAGAAAAACAAGCAATTAAAAAATTCAAATACGTATTTTTACTAACCGAAACTGAACTAAATAAGGAACAAGTAACTTTTTCGTGGCAAAAATGTTCGGTATTTACAGATTTTAATCCTTTTCGGTAGATAATAAAGCAAAATCCGATAAGCGATTTTGATCACTGCGCTTCATTCATCTGGAGCTAGTTCATGGAATAATCGTTTAGTTCTCCCACATCTTTTATTTTTCATAATTGATTCCACTCTGTACTGTTCCGCCAAAATTTGTTAAATTGCTTTTTTAACAAGATGCTAGCTTTAGTTCTTAATTCATTATTTTAAACACGTCAGTAAACATATGGGTTAGCAAAAAAAAATTCATTCAGCATATACAGCCAATCAACCATAAACATCGCATTTCCTCGACTAAATATAATCCAACAGGAACAGTTTGAAAACATTCTTCGCACTCCACGTGCATGCATGTAACTTATTTTAATAGCCCACTAATTCAAAAACTAATACGCGCCAGTATAACGTTGAAATCCAAGCATACGTACATCCTAAAAAAATACGTGACTTCATTGCTTACAGGATTCCGTGGCAAATTTTAAAATGATATTAGCGCTAGAGCATGGGGACTAAATTACGTACAGCTAGCAAAAATCACGTTCTATATTTGAAATCAATCAAAAACGTTACGATCGGAAGCGTCCGATAAAGACGGACGTACAGGAAAAGAGTAGGACAAAAGATATTACAATTTTAATACGCACTTCCGTGTACGAGAAACTACGCTTAATGTGTTTGTTGCAATACGAAATTCGAAGATATGAAATGGTGATTGCTCCGAGTAAACGGCGTGAATGTATAATTATTATAGCATGTCCTAATATGTGGTTTGTAGCGGTAATGCACTGTTTTAATTGTAATTTCGTACTGCGATTGCGAAACAAAAATTATACAAGAGAAATAATAATAACAATGGCATACAAAGACTTTGTTAGAGGAACAATTCTCGTTGTTTTTCATGTAACTTTGCCTGCTGAACCCGAATATGCCATCAGAATTTGTCCATCAACAAATAATGATGTCAACGCTTTACTACAGACAATGGCCCAGCATCACAATCCGGAAGAATGGAGACTTTATAGACTTCTCGAAAACGAGTCTATAGCTATTCTCCTTCGTAATGCAAACCAAAAAATCTTCTCTTCCCTTTACTAATAGCGCCAACATAAGGGAATCTTATGAAAATGGTACAAAAAAAACTTCAATGGCAAATTTATATGGATTTGAAAGTTGAAGGATGACCTATTGTTAATTCAGCTACCATCTCTTCATAACACATTGAGATTGATGACACACATCTGGATCTTTTTCCAGACAATCTTAGTAAATAGGACGAGATATCACTAAAATATTAGCCAAATTGAATCGCCCTACAAGGGACTACTGCTAGAGAAAAGAGACGAGTCGGCAATGAGAGTCGAATAAAAAGATATTTTGCACTTTTACTTACATCATTCCTTAAAAAACTAAAATTTGGGCAATGTAATTGGAGAAAAAGAACTTCCGTGTTATTGAACAAAATTATTTAATTCAAACATATCGCTTTATTTTTTTCCTCCATTTGATTAATTAATACGTTTTGGTTTTCCATTTTATATCATTTATCTTAGCAATAACTATACGATATATGGCGATTAACTTTTTAAAAGATGAACGATGTAAATGTAAATAATATGCAAATACGTGATATTAAAAGGTTGGAATTTCGATTTATCTGCTGCGGTTAGACACTGTTGGGGTCTGTCGGATGGTATTGAAGCGATTTGGTAACCAAATTGAATCGATAAATACGAGACATACGTATGTAATATGGGATGATTTATATTTTTCCATTCCTCTCAATAAATTCATTTTGCATTCTTAATTAATCCACGTGTAGTTTATTTGAGGAGTTTGCGTACAAGAGCAAATACGAAAATACTTAATTTTCATTGTTTTTGTAAGTCGCGGCAAGTATCAATAATCTGACTAGCGTGTCCCGGACACTATTTTTGAGAAAATGGTCAGATTTTAGCTGCTAAATGCGTTAGGGAATGAGATAGGCTAAGTTCATAAGACACCTATTCGGTTCGAATTTTTTGGTGCCGTATACGAGATTCTGGCGGCGCATGCGAGTATTAGTGCTGTTTACCAATTACTGACTAAGCAAAGAAATGCGGGGTGTGATCAAAACGAAACAAGAATTTTTAATTTTCTCAGAAAGTATCTATTTAATCTTCAGTCTTGCTAAGTATCTGCGATGTTGTCTTTAATTTATCTGTTGCTGAAAAACGTTATCCTTTTAAATTTGGGAAATAGGCAAAAGTCGTAAGGGGCCAAAAACTGTTGGGTAAACAAAGATGGAAGCACCGGCGCGTTGCGGTGGTGCATTGAATTATCTCTCCAAAGTTCTGGTCGTTTTTTTCCGGAATGACTCACGCAAATTGCACAAAACTTGCACTCCTCGTTTACTGTACGGCCAAATGGTAAAAACTTTTTCCACGTTTTCATTACTAGTACCCGTACGAGGACGCCCAGACTTCTCGTCATTTTCGATATCTTCTCGCCCTTTCTTAAAGCGTTTGTACCATTCATAAACTCGTGGTTGTGACATAGTGTTGTCGCCAGACGCCTTCTTTAATTCCGTTTTTAACACAAAATTTCAGAGAAATGCTTTGATCAAATATTTTACCTCATAAATCGCCGAACGCACTGAATTACGGGTTTATTCGCTAGCCAAACACAAAGAAGCGTCGCAGCTGCAGGAAATTTCAAAAATTCTCCTTTCATTTTGACCACACCTAGTATGTGTTTTTGTACGTTCTAAGTAATAAATGATATTTTACTTTTGTTCCTTTCAATTTTTTTTTGCTTCTCTTACGACCGCCTGACTAATCTAAACCTAACCCACGTGCAATTTTAGCACCGTTGTATATAGTCCCTTCCCGATACGACAGAGGAAGTTATTGGTAGTATTACGCGATCCAAATATCAATATTGACGTTGATTTTTCATCATTTTCACGAAGGTGTGAAACATATCTTGTTCAGAAATAGTTTAAATCTCTATTCCAGAAAGTTGACTAATAGCACACTGCAAAGCATAAATACTTTTTGAGATAGACAGACGGCTGGTAATCTAAGCCTTATCGATATTTACATATACTTAGCAGTTTTTTGGTTTAGCGCGCCTGTTTGCGTAAGCGTAGCGTGGAATCCTACCGAAACCAACGGAAATTTTATTCCGTTCCTAAGACTCGTATTAACGGATACAAGTTATTGGCTCAAATACGAGAAAACGTCCTATACATACGTAAAAAAACTAATCTGGAAACGCCTGCTTTTAATTAAAAACTTCGTTAGTCGAGAATACAAACCGGCAAAAGTCTAATAACGCCGAAATGAAAGTGATAACGGGAATATCTTCATCAATAAAGCAACAAAATTCCCAGCATGAATTCTAACGACCCAACTATATTAACATAGTTGGAAGCGAGCCAAAAACCGCTCGGTCTGATATATGTACACGCAAAATACTGAACGGGAAAAACTAATTGAGAATCGGTAGGATATCCTATCGATCATACGCTCCATATTTAACCTACCAAAGTGTCGATGTTGCCGATGCAATCTTTTAAACAAACTCACTGAACCTGTACCCACCTCGTTAAATTTTGCGGCCGATAATGGATGCGACGGAGGGAAACCATGTAATAATAAAATATTGTGCACAACGCGACACCTATACTGATACTACATGCCTCATCCGACGGGTCCCTTTAAGCTTTTACGATCTGCTGGGTAACGTGTATGAATAAGTGCTGCAAAAATATAATACCAAAGCAGATATGTGTCACCCGCATCTGTATTTGTATGCTGCCCGAAAAAAAGATTACGTCCTCTTTACTAAGCATACGCCTACTACTCTCTACGTGAACAATACCATAATTGGATGAAAATGGAATAAAAGTGCGTGGGTGAATTTAATATCTCAGCATACACGCATAAAGAAATGTATTTTTAAGTTGAAGAATATTAACACGCTCAACTTCAAGACGTAAGTGAATTTCGTTAAGGAGAGGACTTCAGCAGCTTACCGTTACTGTTTGCGAAGTAATTAGAGAAGTATTTAGTTGCCCCAAATGCCTCCTCGTCGTATGAATTACCGTCTTTTTCAAGACTTCAAGAAAGTTGAAGGATGTTGCACAATCTCAACCCTATTTATTTTAAAAGGCTTTAAAGGCAGTGAAATTATAGCGAACGCCTCGAAACTGCAGCAATAATAATAATAAACCGATATTGAATTTAAGCTACCGCCAGCCGCTGTGCACGGGCGCACGTTTCGCCGTTTACCGGCTCATCAGCGTGCCTTTGCGTATTTTTAATTAGAAACTCTCATCCATACGTTGTTACGAATAATAATAATTTTCTTACTGCTTCGTAAGGCAAAATATGAATTGAAAGCCCAAAAAATTGCATGACACAAAACGAATTTTAAAAAATGGTTACGATCTGTTCGAGAATGTGATGAAATGGTTGTGTATAGAAAGTGAGATGGTGAAATTGCACATCTTCAAAATATGTACGTGTTTACCTTCTGATAAAAATTATTTCCACAATGCCCTAATTTTAAAATGTCCAGGTTTCAAATGATGGCAACACCGCATTGTATAAAAAAACCCTGTACTTCTAACGCTCAAATTCCAAGAATATTCTTATGATGTACTTCCTCCTATAGAAGCACACCTTTTACTCGAAATGATGTTAACAAATTTAATCGTAATTCTTTATGTGTACATTTTCAAAAAAACGAGGCCATTAATTGTTATGCCGCGCTCAGAAAGTACATTTTATATTACACATTTCAAAACATTTACGCGTAATGGTGTAATATTGCCAAAACTTGCGCTGAGTGATGAATTCTAAAAAAATATACTAAACAAAGAACAGACTCACCTTCATCTGAGTGATGAATTCCAAAAAATATACTAAACAAAGAACAGACTCACCTTCATCTAACGTGTTGAATCCGCAAGCGATTGGATGCTTTTTGCATGCTTTCCTTATTTCGTCTATGACTATTTTTATTAAGGGAGCTATCAAACTTTCGGGACATTGCCTAGAATAAATAAAAATATCTGTGTAGAGTCATCGTATTCACAGAATTACATTTGTAATAAAGACGGAAAGTAATAAAGAAATACCGGCAACCATTGTCGGTTAAATTGTATATATAGTATTGTTATTAGGGACTCTTCCAGACATAATTTTTAAAAGGATCTCGACACGTTAATCAATTTTTTTAATTGACCTTCATTTATGGTTGAAATAAATAATCTCTTATCTTGAACGTGACTACTCCAGAATATTTAGAAAATTTATTAAATTATTTATACGCACTTAATTATGTCTCATAATCGGGAAATAACTGGTTGTACAGGCTAATTCATTTTCGACCCCCGCCATGATTATCTAGCTTATTATTGGCGCTAGAGGATACGTTTAAACTTGGTAAAGTTCCTAAGTTTTGCGTTTGTTATGAACCGGAAGAGGAAATTGATCTATGACAAATGACGTTCGAAAAAGAAACCGAAGAAGCTCATTCTTTTTTTAGTTTTTTCCTATCAGCGCCTACTAATGATTAGCATTTGTTTTTAACTGTACATGTTCAGCAGAATTCAGCGTGTTTAATGCATGGGAAAGACTTTATTAATCGAGAAGCTTAAATACATTTTTCAATAACATATTTCAGCTTTTTTATATTAATTTAGCATATATTTATTTGTATTGTAGGTATAAAAATGAGAAATTTTAGAACGCGTACATCTCTCAACTAAACAACTTGCACTTTCAACATTCCAGTCAGACGCTATAAATAAACTTAACAATCCCCATAACAAACACATGTAACATCAATACTAATAACCTTCTATAATTTCTTACTTGCCACGTTACGTAAGCGTCTTAAACTTACGTTCATAATTCGTCTGCAAAATATCTGCAAACGCATACAGACGAATGAATCGTTGACCTTAATAAATGCAAGAAAGTGAAGCCGTACGATACTTGATTTGCAGCGCTGTTAATGGCGAATCTACCAATGTTACATAACTCGGAATAAATCAACGTAATTACCACGCTCGGTGTGAAGATGGGCATCTTTTAACTTGACGTGGAATAAACGTGAAAAACCTTATTCGTCTACGTCGTGGCCAAAATTCACATGAAGTCATGCTTTCTAAACTTGGTAAAGCGTTTTAGGTAAAATTATTATATGAACTAGAGCATTAAACTATCGAGTGCGTAAACAATGTACATACACAATGACTAAATCGTTTCCGGAGCGTTAAATAATCGAGATAAAAATATGAAAAGTATTCTAGAACTCTGTTAATTTACAGATGCTCTTATCTGTACTTTCTTCAGCTTTATAAAATAATCTGATTTCCCGCAGTCCTAATAAATTCCCTGTCTGCCCATTTTACAAATGATTCTCGGCCTCATTTATTGCTTCTTTCATATGTTTTTTTAATAATTAAGTATGATGCAATAGATCACTCGAATAAACCGTTTATTTTAAGACGATAAAGACGAGTCAAAGTTTGAGGTTTTTGGGCAAAATCGACGAGTTTATGTCCGAAGATCTAAAACCGAAAAGTGATCCCGAACTGCATTGTGCCTACAGTGAAGAAAGGGCGTAGTTCTAGTAGTTAGTGTGGGGATGTTTCTCCTTTACTGGGACGGGAGATTTATGCAGAGTGAAGGGTGTAATGAGGAAGGAAAATTATTTTGCGATACTCCAGAATCATGCAGTGCCATCAGGATTGCGTATAATAGGCCGTAACTTTACATTCATGCATGACAACGACCCAAAACACACTGACTGCGTTGGGGGGAAAGAACTATCTAAAGGAGCAAAAAGAACAGCACACCCTGAAAGTAACGACATGGCCCCCACAAAGCCCAGATTTGAACCCGATAGCGTTGTTGTGGGATGAACTGGACAGGAGGATCCGAAAAATATGCCCGACTTCACAAGAACATTTACGGAATATTCTGCAACATGAATGGATTAATATTCCACAATCCGTTTTAACGAAACTTATCGAAAGAATGCCTAGAATAGTTCGAGCGGTGATTAACAGGAAAGGAGGTTTTTTTTCAGTTTTCAGTATGTTATATTAGGCCAGAATAACTTTGTATTTATTTATTTTTGTCTTTTTTACCTGTACATACAAAAAATTGCATTTTGTTTTTAGTTTCGTTTGTTTCTGTAACCTTTTCATGTTTTTCACTAACCAACCGAACTTCCCTGAACGGCAGTGTACAAATAAACACGCCGATTTAAATTTTTCTCGGTAAAATACGGAAAATTCCGCTTTTTTTTGTAAGGTTGACTTGTTTTGGTAATTACATAATTGGGGTTATCCTACGCCCAATATGACTATTTCGGGTAGACGTGTCGGTTGGTATAAACTGTATAGATTCCTCAATTTTTTTATTTTTTAAGTCATTTCGCTTTGGATGAAGTTTAAAACCTTTGTAACAAATTTTTGCTTACTTGCCTAGTATGCTCAAGATCAACGAACGAACTCCTAAAACCACCTCACCAAAGGAAAGGAAGTTAATATGGGTGGGTATGAAAATAATAGAATTTGTTCAATGATAAAGTTATTTGCATTTTCATAGTTACATGCATCACTATGTTTATTTGCACAATTTATAAGGTTTGCATTTTTTGCTGCATGTTTGGAAGCCAACGTTCTCGAATGGTATATAATCTTGAAACTCACGTGTTACGATATTCTTTTCATGTGGTCTGATCCCAAATAATTTGCCAAACAAACTTAGAATAGAATCTCTTAACTAAGGCAAGGGTAATAACACGTATAATTTTTTATTTCACTTATTTATTCAGTAAACAGCAAAGAAATGAAAAATAATGCTAGGTAAAAACAGAACATTACGATTATCTGGATAAATCTATTGTAACAATAATTCAATCTTATTTAACTGTAGAATAAAAATGAGGAAGTTACACATATTCTGTAGAAGAATCACTCTGAAACTGATATTCAAAACAGATTTTATTATCCTCACGAAACAAGATGCATTTCGAAACGTTTTTATTTGGTATGCAAGAAATTTTCAAAAATACAAGTACATTTAGCGTAATAAACATGAAACATAATCACCATTATCGCCAATACAGCGATGGTATGGTTATTTCTACATCGAATGTTGGCTTTTAATTTCTAATTCAGCGAGAACTGAAAACGTGTACGTAAAACGCAAACAATGAAACAATATATTATGTGCTATTTTATGTATATTGGAAAAACCTTGGAAGAAATCAGTCTAAATACGTATTTGAACGTTTGATAATACTGATATGCGTGAAATCCGTTATTTATTCGTTGTGACAGCGCCGGAAGAAACAAACTAATTATCACGTTTAATTCCCCACCGAGTAACAAAAATATATTTTCTCTATTAACGCGTACGTTATTGTAATACATGACTTCTCTTTTGGACCGTATTGATTTCCAAGAGCCCTTTCCCCATAATCTCGTCCGTTTGTTAAAATTTTGTACTTTTATCTTTTACTGTTGGACACCAGGTGACTAATTGTTCGGTTAAAAATACCGCAAATTCAAGCTGCACATTAACTGATAAGACCTAAAGCGGATGTTGAAGTTCTTTTATCGAATATTATCCGGTAGCTTGTAATTTCCAACGGGTCAAATAATATAAATTTAAATCCAGATTCGTACTTTAAAATGGCATTGTATAATTTGTTTTAAGACACTGATTATTTCAAACAACAATCTGGAAGAAGAACGCGTTAAATTGAAAATTTTCTCGATTAAAATATTGAAATTGCTTCTAATCTTCTCTTCTCTAACTCTCCTCTAATTGAAACCATTTCGTACAGATTTAGCTTTACAGCACTATAACATCGGATGGTGGAAAAGGCTTCCCGAAATCGCAATTCATCATATCTGGCAAAAAATCGCGCGTAGATCTATATTCGACGAACCCACCCTCGCGAAAATCATTTCTCGACGTATTTTGAGAGGAACCGCGGAAAATTAATAGTTAGGCGCGAGTACCGCCCACCCTACCGATATTCTATGATTTAACCCCGATTTGTTCGGATGAAGCGGGTTTTTCAGACACCGTACAGAACTTCCAGGCGTGCTCTCAACATCAGCGGGAACTGCTCGTACATAACAAGCCAATCCTCGCCACATTGCTGTTTGATGGAAAGCAAGATATTCCGGATGATTTCCTTCACGTCTGGTTTGATGGTGTTCCAAGAAGCTACGGCATCGCAGAAATAGATGAAGTCGGTCATTAATGCCGTTGGATTCCTGACGACTAACTCGCACATTCCCCTAAATCCGATTTCTTTCTCATCGCAATCTCTTACGTTCCTCATCGCCTGGCAGCAAGGACGTAGAATGGTTCCTAATTGCTGTGCGATTTCGTCTGGACAGACCAAACCCAGAGTGCAGAGGGAAATTGCTACGGTTTGATACATCGCCTTGGAGCCGTTGCAACTCTGCAGGATCTCGACGAAATGCTCGAAAATTTGTCCAAGATAAGGTTCGATGTTCTTTCCCATAGCCAAGCATAATTTACCGATCACCCAGGCGGCATTATTACAAGCGCCGTCGAATCTTTTATCTAAATTTTCGATGACTACGGGAATATAAGCGTGGATTTGCTCGTTTATGAATGGAAAACATAATTTCACGATCTCCCCAAACAATGCTAACGCTGGTTGTCTTATTAATGGCATATCATCTTGCATGGTGTAATATAATTGCTGCACCAAGTTGCTATTCGTTACGAATTTAACGAAATAGGTTTTCAATCCGAAAGCCATTGCCAATAGCAAATCATGCGCTCCGCAAATGGGTTCCTTATCGGGAGGATCTAAATAATCGGCTCCTTCATTGTAATTTAAACAAGCAGTAACAGTCTCGTTAACAACTATTAAACATTTTGAGAAAACAACTTCAGCGTAAGGTAAAAACCCTATTTCCAAAGCGGTAGCGACGCTTGAAAGGCATTCTGTTAACGCTAAAAATTGATCGTCATAGTAATCTTCGATTGTATTGAATTTATACATTAAAGGAGGCATTAACCATTCCATGTACTGAGGTTTGTTTAAATTATTACCGACTGCTTGCGCTAACACTGTGATGGCATCGTATAATAGGAAAAACGAGCGGAATTTGTATTGTTTGAAGCCTTCCACGAACGCCTGAAGAATAACGTCGATATACGGCACTAATTTAAATCCAGCTTCCTCTTGGAAAACGCAAAACGCTGACAATGCTGCCCGTTGAACTCTCTTGTTGTTATCAAGAAAATGTTTGAGTAAAACCATCATGACAGGAATGAAGAAAGCATCGTGAGGCTCTTCGCTTGTGATGAAATGCATATATCTGCTTAGCGTCCAACAGGTGATCACTCTTATGAGTGAATTTCGATCGCTCATACATTTCATCAAATAATTGATTAAATCTGGCAAATGCGGTTTTAGGCCGTTAGTGCAGCCTTCAGCGATAGCACCAAGGGCTAGTATTCCAGATTCTTTGATTATCGTATCTTCTGAATTTAACGCCTCGTTCAATAAAGGTACGAAGTTTGGAAGCATATCATCGCCGAATTTGCCAGACAGGGCATCTAATGATGCGGCACTACATTTGCGTAATGTCCAACCAATCGAAGGTTCGTCCAATGAATCTAAGAGGTCAAAGTTGTTCTCTTCTTCGCTGAGATTATTTGTGGAATTATCAGACATATTAAATGGCTTTATATCCTCTTCTTTATCAGGAATGTGATCATCGTCATTTAAAACATCTTTCAAACCGTTAATTTCATACTCAGAATACCTCATATTCTTTAACAAAATGGGCAATAATTTCTCCATATATGGCATCAGAATATTCCGGCAAGTTGGTAATTTCGAACAAGCAAGCCAAAATTCACAAGCTTGCAATGCCAAGTCGCTATCATCACTTTGAGTTTTCTCTAGCATATATTCGATTAAATTATTCATATGCGGTAATATCACTGTATCTCGATTTTCGATGTAAGTAACGAAACCCAAACATGCCGCCTTCTGTATATCAGAATTTTCATCCAAAGCAACTTGTAGCAATTTATTGAGGTACAGATTCGTATCGAATTCCTTTTTAATAGCCTCATAATGCTCTTGTAAAGATTCGTTTAAAATTTTCATAGCATTCTTACGTATTACGATATATTTATTTGTAACACAGTCGATGAATTTACCTAATACAGCCTTAATGGAATTGTCAAAAGGTTCACGTGAGTTTTGCAGATTAGCTAAATAATCTTCGCAAATCTTTAATAATGCACTTAAAGCGGTTTCCGATGCAATAATATCCGATGAATCCACCATAGCAATTAAGGTTGGTAGCAAATCAGGCCAACGTGATAAACCACCCTTCCACAGTACAACGTTGATTAAATTCGTAGCACTACTGCGAACGTCTCTTGACCCATCTTTCAGCAAATGTAGAAATATACTTTTCATATGTTCAACGGTTTCAACGCTTAACGCATCGTACGTTGTTGTTAGATTATTTTTTAATAGAATCCCCGACAGAGCTCGGATATCTTCAGAGAATGAATCGGGCTTCTTAAGTATGCATAAAAGATACTGTATGAAATTTGGATAATTTTGTAATAAGGCAATTTTCTGATGCACGTTCTTTTGAATCTCAGTGTTTGGGACGAAAGATTCCTGAAGCACGTCTACCACAGAACTCATCGCATCTTCCTGAGGCGTCCAATCACCAACACTCATTCTGTTTGCTCTAATTAATGCGGTCGAGCACGGAAAGTTTCGAACAGAAAAGCGATTCTGTGCCAATGTACTGAGGTTATGTGGAGAATTCTTATTCCAAAGTAGTATTTCCTGAACACTACAAATACGAAGGAAGTGAAAAAACGGGAGCTTGTACGCGTAAGAAGTGCTATTTACCTGTTTATTTCTCACAGTAACAAAAATAATACGCAAAAAAATTAAAAATGTATCTACTGTGACACACACTTGTTTACTCGCCAGGCAATTTTATGACATTTTAACCGTACCGACTTCAGACGATTTCTAGAGTTGGTATCAACATAAACAAAAGATAAGGCTGCTAATTTAACATTAGATTAATTTGTAAACACGAGAAAATGTACGAATTCGCGTAAAATAATTGATTAATTCGAGAGATATTTGAGATTAAAAAGATAATTAAATTAATAAATGTGCGAAATTAGTCGATTTATTATCATTTTTCGACCGTCGCGTTGATGAACGAGTGCAAAGACGAAATACGTTTAAAAAGAAATAAATAGAATTATCTATCCGGGAATTACGATATTTTAAAATCCTTTGATAAGGATCGTTAAAAAAATCCAATTACAATTAAATTCGTCATTTGACACTTGCCCTTGCAAGTTGGATAGATCCGCTTGACAGGTTGTGTCGTGCTAAATCCTCCTCTATTTGGGTATGTTTTTTACTCGTTTTTTTTTTTTCGGAAAATTTAAAAAGTGCGTAGTACTTACTTCTGCGTTAAATACTGTGTCGTCCAATCTATAATACCGCCAACAACTTCCACATTCACCAATTTGTAACAGGCCAATTTAACAGGTAGTTGATCGTGCGGGTTGACCGTCTCCGCGAAATATTCGAAGAATTTGCGATACTGCGTTAGATAATCATCTTTATTTGCCATAGTTCACGAAATAACTTATCGCCGATCCGGTCGTTTTAACACTATATTTACACGATTTCGTTGTTTACATATATCGCTGATATGCAAAATTTGTACTGTACAGTTGAATTTATTATCTCGTTTGATACTTGAAGATAGCGACGTTGTGTTTTAGTAAGTAAAATTACGAATCATTCATGTGAAGTTGAAGTCATCAAAAAATAAACCAACTCTAATGAGTCACGCGTCCGAATTGAGCAATAGAGTATTGTGCTGTGTGATTATTGTTGGTGTTTTTTCACAAGCAGGTTCCTTACCACTACCAACATAACACCAAAGTACCCCAGGTAAACCGGTAACCGCCTCCAAAGATACGAATTCCCCGATTGGATAAAATTAAAATATTACTAACTCTATTTATTTATACAAAATTATACAAATTTAACTAAATAATTGTACATGAAGGTACTTGAATATCAAACTGCGGTGGAATTTCGCCTTTCATTTCCTTCGATTTTACATTTAAATATGTGCTCTCGTATTCCCGTTGTAAATAATCAGGAAGAGGTTTATTCCAATCTCCTGGTGGCGATTTCCTCTTTGCCCATACGTTGTTATCGTAGTGCCCCCTTAATCGATCTAACCTCCTTTGCTTTTCACTATCGATAAGTTTTTTCTGAAACACTTTAATATGAAACTTTCTAATATGTCGTATTTTACTTACGGCAGCATTTAAATCTTTGTATTCGTTCCATTTGTAACAGTTATCGGCATCTCTTTTCCATTGGCTACAATCTGTTGTTTCACCGAACACGAAATATTGTTGAAATCTCGACTTTATCGAACGACAATCCGAGTATTCCTCTTTGTATGTATCGCATGGACGTATCTATTGTTGCAAAAGGGTTAAATAATGGAAACCGAAAGAA
>LR737406.1:677489-700440 GCA_902655005.2 Marronus borbonicus | reverse complement strand
TATAACGGATCCATGATTTTAATTAAAATGTAAATACAGAGGTTCTATTGTATTTTTTTTTATAAACGACTATCTTTTTTACTTATAATATACAGTATGTTTGAAAGAGCAATGCAAAGCCCTTGAAACGGCTGTTCCGGCGGAGTGTGCCGTTGTTTAGAAGTTGAAGTTAAGAAAAAGCAGGTCTTTTTTTTGTGAAGTAACTTGGTATGCATTATGCAGAGTTCAATTCAATTTCCAGTGTCATGTAAAGCGACGTCAACTTTCTCATCTAACAAAATTGTTGTGATTATGTTGCCTAACAACGCGGTGTTTAGATTAATCGGGCCCTCTTTCTTAGACAACTTTGTATAAAAAGAAAAGCGAATGCAACATGCGTGGTACCTTTCGATTCACAAGATAATTCACAAAAAATAGGGATAAACTTTGTTGTTAACGGTAGCTTATGTTATTCAAAAGTTAGTAGGACCGGTAGGGAATACAACCCCTCTGTATATATTGCAAATAACAGATTGAATTGCATTTATTAGGATATCCTGTATAAATAGGCACGGTCAGAGGACACAGCAGCTGACGGTCAGCACTCAACGTTAACCTCAAAACTGAAATTACGCTTAGCCGGTTGAGTCTCAGCTACAAAACTGGAAAGCTCTGTATCGTTCATTAACAATTATTACGTTAGCAACTCAGCCGTTAACTGCTTCTGACCGTTGCCAATGGTATTTTATTGCCTTATAATTTTTTTTTTTACTTTTAGTTGCCAATTTATTGTAAAATCATCTGGTAATTATAAGCAGTATATGAATAGTCCAGATACGTTAGTAGAATGGGATTTAGTCGAGCAAGTGGTACGTAAATTTGGCTTAGACCCACATTCCATTCTAATCATTTTATTTTCCTCGAAACAGAATGTTCAAGTTTCCGATTCCCCTTCTTGTCCAATATGTTTGTATCCACCTGTAGCGGCAAAAATGACACGTTGCGGTCATGTATATTGTTGGTTCTGCATTCTTCACTATTTGGCGCTTACCGACAAAACGTGGCGAAAATGTCCGATTTGCTACGAAGCAATACACAAACAAGATCTTAAAAGGTTTAACGGGCTATACCGCCTACAACACTATGAATTAACAAAATTGATACTTTTAGTGTGGTTTCAATCATTCATCCTTCCTTAACCGTTAACGACATGATTACATTTAAATTAATGAAGCGTCTTCGAGGTTCCCTGATTGCTTATCCGGTCGGGGAAACCATCCGAGATGACGACCAAGTTATTTTTAACATGTCGGAAAAGGAAGTGTCAAATATCCATTGTAAACTGCTACTCGCCGATAAACACGAAGTACTGACAATAATAGAAAGGGAAAGATGCGAATTGCAAGCTTCTTTGGCTGAAGACGAGAACAGTCCGGAGAAATGCTTTATAGAAGAAGCACTTCGATTGCTCCAAGCAAGAGAGAATGCAGTTTTTAGCCAATTAGACTCAGAAACGCATAACGTAAAATGTGACGTATTATATCCGGTAGTCAGTGAGGATCAAAGGGTTAACTTGAAAGAAAATGTAAAGAATCGTAAAAAAAACGATAGTATTTGCGAGAATTTAGATACTAATGACTTTGTGGTAGAGCAGGGTAATATTAATGTGGAAGATTTAGATATATCTCAACCGAAGATACCCAGTAACCAACAAGTTAAATATTTTTATTTCTACCAAGGTAAGTTGTGTATTCTACATAGGAAATTACAGCATTCTAATAACCAAAGCGTTGAGTACATGTTGCATTTTTCTTCTGCAATGTGAAATAAAATCTTTGGAAAAATAAAAATTTAAGTCTGTTTTAGGTGTAATATGTATTTATTCATATTACACAACAGGTTAAAGTAACATGTCATTTGTCTAAAGGTTTATAATCGACTAAAATACAGCAAAAAATTATAATTATGAAGCAATTATTTGTTTACGTTTTCTATTAGTTGGCGTCATGGGGTGTATTGATTTTGATTGAATGAATTGATACTTAAACCCATTAAGCCCTTAACGAAAAATTCAAAATGGGGGTTGCCCCAATATGACGGCAAAAGAAAATCGTGTGCATTGCAAAGATAACCAATTTCTTGTTCGAAATTTCTCGTTAACAAACTTAACCTTCCTGTTTTCACATTTTAGCATCAGATGGTCAGCACATTTACTTACATGCTATAAACGCGCGCATGTTAGAACACTGCTATGGATCTTTGGAAATGGCGCCGAAAATTATAAGCGGTAGAATAATTGAAAAAGAAGGCGGTTCCATGACAGAAGAGTTGAGAAATCGCTTACGGTACCTCCAACACCTACCAGTCACTTGTCAGTTCGAAGTTGCAGAAATTCAACTGCGAGAACCTGTTATTTCAAAAGATACTTTAAATATATTTCATGGTAATTTTTTTTCTTATTTTTTTCTAGATAAAGATAAATCATGCATGATATATTTAGAAGGAAACTGTGAAATGTTGCAGTTTCGAGTGTTTATTCATGCTAAAAGAAACGTGAGGTTAATTAACTTCATTTAATTTCATATTTTATGAAGTCAGTCCCCTCTACTACATTCATAGAAATATTTAATTTCAATTCTTTTGTTTTTTCATCATTTGAATATTGTTGATCCTTTTTATATTAATTTACAATTATTGCTAATGTTAGATCAATTAGAAATAAGAAGGAAAAGGCGTCAAAAAAGAGCCAGAGAAGAAAAGCGGCGGGAGAAACGTATATATGAAGAAGAGAATAGAACGTTCATGGGTAAATTTCCAGATGCAAAAATTTGTCTCACTTCCCCAGATCAATTCCCAGAGGTGGGTTTTGAACCTCTGAATCCTCGTACGGATTCGGAATCAACACCTCATAGCGAGAGGAGTTTCTCACCAATCCGTGATGGATCATCAGCGAATACCCCCAGCAGTTCATTATCTGGAAGTTTAAATACAGAAAATGAATATTCTGGACCTTCTTTCGCAAAGGTATTTCATATAAATGTCGAAAAAGTTTTTTGAAAGTATATTATTTTTCTGCAGATGGTATCTTCAGTTAAAAAACCTTCAATTAAATGGCCTGAATTAAAACCAGAGAATAAACCATTACCTCCACAACGTTTAATAAACGTTACTGGTCCAAAAGCTATTCCTAATACAGTTAAGATCAAAAAGCAGAGCGATAGTGAACCGGAATCTGAAGATTATGTACCAGTACCACAATTTAGTAGGAGCTTCGGTGATGCCATTGCACTAGCCTTAGAAAAGGCATCACTTAGTAAGGATGGAGGTATGCTTTTGTAATTGGTTGTACGTCTAATGATCTAGTTATTTGCTGCAGGTGAGCAGGCCCAATCAGGCAAGAAAAAGAAGAAAAACAAACAGAAGGTGCTGTTTGCAACAACCATGGCATATAGTGGAAAGTAGTGTGAATACTCTTATGTTAAAAACTTATATTTTAAGATAAGAAAATTACTTGCTTTATATTCAGAGCATAAAGTGCATGTGAACGTAAAATTACACTAAAAATATGAATTAAATTTCTTTTATCGTTATAATTTGTTATGTAACTATTTATTGCTCATAACCAAATAAATATAGCGCTACTATGTTATTGTATTGAAATTTAACCATTTACATTTAATTGTTTTACTTCTAGAACTTGAACAAATAAGATTAAATAAACGCAGACGATCTATTACGCTTGATTTTGAAAATAACGCTCAATATTGCGTGTCGTTGTTGATCACACTCGCCCAATTTCGTGTCTGCTTACAAAGTCGGGATCTTATGAGGGAAGAAGATATTGCATCCAATCTTTTTCCTTGTTTTCTTAAATAAGTTATTCAGCAGTTTCTACAAGACCTGTTTACCAATTAACCAAAACCATATTAAAACTACGTTTTCAAAGAGAATTTAGTTTATTAGATTTTTTTTTACTTACTCTATAATAAATACGTTAACATTTACACTTAAAAATAAAAAAAAATTTGCATTCACAATAAACGAGACTAATTAGAAATGTCTACATAGCGTCAAAATGGAACCTATGCGATTCTGAGAGCCGTTCTTTCTTATCCTCTTGCCGCTCTTTCCAATGGAGAACACCGATGATAACAGTAATTAATGCGCAGGCAGTCGTTAATCCGGCGACTGACATTAAAATCAATTTACTAGGAGTTACAAACAATTGCGCCTTCCACAAGGAAGGCTTATCGACAGGCCATGGTATCACGACCATCTGGGAGTTGGGTATTATTTGCGTCCACTGTCTGTAATGGCTGGATAAGCCTACAGTTAATAAATCTACAAAATTAGGCGTTCGTCCAAGACCGAATATGTTATACGGTAGGTTTAAGCTAAAATGCGCAGATTGCGGTAATTGGGCTGAAGCGGCATGTCTTAAATCGCCCTCTTGTGTTGTGGTTTTGTAGGATATACGCGGGCCTGGTAGATTCGTACCTGAAAGCAATGTAAATTATATAAGAT
This sequence comes from Marronus borbonicus, assembly GCA_902655005.2. Classification (NCBI taxonomy): domain Eukaryota; kingdom Metazoa; phylum Arthropoda; class Insecta; order Coleoptera; family Scarabaeidae; genus Marronus; species Marronus borbonicus. Next base: position 695,937 of record LR737406.1, on the reverse strand, counting down.
GTCCCAAAAATTCATGTAATCACTGTTCCAATAGGTGGTACAGTACACACCACGAGAGATGGCGATTGACGAGGATGCAGAAAAATTTATTCCTACAACTACTTACCATAAGTCCGTCTTTTCTTTCCCACGCGACCCATAATCATTGAATCATTCGCATTTCGCAATCCAGTCAGAACCATCACTTTTATGAAATTCGCATCGTAATCCAAGCTGTTCTTGAAAGCAGCTGTTTTGTAATCGGTTCCATTATGCTTCACCATGATAATATCTAACGTACCATCTTGATAGAAATCGAAGAAAGCAGCCATTATGGTTCCATTAGTGAAAGGATGCAGGGCGTCCCACCGCACCACGTACGATCTTTTGAAATGTCCACAGGAATTTTCGCAGGGTACATTCTCCAATAAGAATGACTGAGTTTCCCGTTGTGAGTTTTCACATAGAGTTGCCAGAATATCAGGGTATCCGTCCATATTGAAATCTCCACTGTGTAGAGTTATAGTCTTAGTGTATGTTGTGTCTTTATTATGATAAAATTTCCAGACTTTATTGCTGGGATCTTTAAAGTTAACTTGTAGGTTGTGCCAATCTCCATCACTGTATACGAGTAATGCGCTATTGTTGCATGCATGATCGAAACAAACAGGTGTTACTAAATCTATATGGCCACGAAGCTCTACGTCTATGAATAGAGACTGTCCGATTATCTTGGCCTGTTTTGGATGATCTATAGTGTTGTTGAGAAGGAATTTTTGACCGGTTCCATGCCAAATTTCAAAATTATCTACTGTTGTTAGGAATAAATCAGCAGTAAAATCTTCATTTAGATCTGAAAAAGATATTGTTTTAATTCTTGTTAGGATCTTACTAGACCAATTTGTAGTGGTGCAAAATATGATTAAAGCTAAGCTTCATAATATGCAAACATTATCGATCGCTATACACGATATTTACAAAAGTGACTATGATAATTAATTTGCATAGCATACAACAAATAAATGATTGATATAGGATCGGATATATATACTACCTATAAATGCATGAGCATGAGGATTCTTCAGCTTAGGCAAATTGTCTGCGTCCCTCATAGAAACAACAGAAATAATTCTCTCCCTACGGAATATCCAAAATGTTCGTTGCTCATCTTCATCGCTCCCGAACAAATCAACAATCATGTCTTGGTTGTAGTCAATAGCTAACGGTTGACCAGTCATATTTATTACTGCGTTGTCCGTGCAATTCAGATAGGTTGCGCCACCCCACATAACGTAAACATGCGTGTGTCTACCGTTTTTATTTTGCACCGTAACCAGTACATCCATTAAAGCATCTCCATCGAAGTCTCCAGGGACAACACTGCTAATGCTTTGCGATTCGCCAAAGCTACATCTTAGAGGTTGCGAAGGTGAACGTAATAGTGGTTCTTCCTCGTCGGCTAAGAGTATCTCAACTGTTCTTCCTTTGTCACGAATCACAAATATGTCGGTAAGTTCATCTGAATTGAAATCACCGAAAGCTGCTGGGATACTATCAGTTAACGATGCACTAAATACATTTGTGGTAATATCACTACTTTTCGCTAATAATACACTACTTAGTAAATTAATAGACAATAACATTATAGAAGAAATAGGTAAACGTAACATTTTTGATTTTTTTTTACTTGATCATTTTAAGCACACAAATATATCTGTTAATTCTGATTCATCCTGTAACATAAATGTCAGTGTCAGATTATACGTTTGACACTGTCTTAATTTTGAGCTTCTACGTATAGATGACAGCACCAATCAAATTATCATATAGATTTCTGTATTTCGTGTATTATTTATAGATATCTGCAATAATCATGCCTGGTTACCTACTTAATTGAAATTATTGTATATAGATAGGGATATAGGGATAATGAATTATTATGTCATAAAATGCAAATAAAATGAATACGCCATTTTATTTTAAATGGCAAGAAATAGACATTACTTTGTTAGTTGTAAATATTTTATTACATTTTCACGTTTTTCTATCTTTTTTAAAAATAATTATTTGTTTTTAATCAAAAGTGTTGCGTTCCATTTTAACACTGAATGAAAGAATATTTGTGACGTTTGGAGGTTCACGAGGTGAAATTGTACGAAACGTATCCATGTTATAGAGAGATAAGGAGTAACGAAGAGCTTTTACGCCCTTCACATTTTAATGACTTTTTTATGTTCTAAAAGATGGCGCAGTACTTTGTTTGCGTAATGATTCTGATTTCACCCATATAGAGGGCGCTTCCGGTATCGAGATTGAATTGTATAAAGATGAATTTGAGTGGATTCTACACATTATTAAAATAACTGTAGCCGAGTTGGTTCTCGTTTTTAAATTAAAAACACACTTTTCTTTTACAAACTAGTTCTTTATTATATCTATCAATCCGTTACCTTCACTCTTTATTCCACCGTGTTGCCAACCTGACATGGTCGGTAAGTTAGGGAAACACATCAATACATTTGCGCGGTGAATTTAAAATTATTAACCACATAACTTTTAGGAGAAATTGTTTTTACGGGCTAATTGAAGCGTAATCTCTGTCTAATTCATTCATGGTAATATAGATAACTAGATATGCAGACATCTGTAACCGCGGAAATCTCGGAGTAATACGCTAGCGCTCCTCTTAGCGGTGCCTTGTCTCCAAACTAAAAAAATGTTATTCTTCATAAATGGGCGTCCAAATAATAATATATTAATTACTAAACTCCTTTATTTGTAGTCTTATTAGCATCGGTTGTATGATTTTTGCAGAAGTATTGTTCTTTTCCTTCTAAAATTTGATATATTTTAAATTGTAGATTTTATTCGCAAAGCAAGGTATTTTCATTGTGGAATCAAAGAATTAATAAGAAATTATTGAAGCAAAGAATTTAGCATTTAGATCAATTATCGAGTAGAAACACAAAATACTAGGAAACGCTGTATGAATGCTCACAAACAGTTTAGTCGCTTAATTTTTTTTTTACTGAATGCTTTAATAATGAATAATGATAACAAGGACTGTGGCGTAGTATGGTAACACGTAAGTGTTACACTTAACACGGCAACACATAAGTATCGGCACCCTCCGCACCACACAAGTTCAATTTATTATATAGTAATATAATAATTAGTCCGGGACGGCCGTTTCGAAGACACGAATGGTCCTCATCATCAACCGGATGATGTGAGAAAAAACTTTTTCTAAACCTAAGCATGCATGTACTATCCCTACTTCTTAGAACAGATATTCTTTACAAGTGCCTATTTCCACCTCCTGCACGCCTTGAAGCTACAACGTGCGAAAAATAACATGCAGGAACTATCCCTTCTTCCGAGAAGAAATATTGTTTTACAAGTGCCTATTCTCCCCTCCACGCGTCTTAAACTACGACATGCGAAAAACACGGCCAGATGGACGGGAAGATCTCTTTTATAACCCAAAATATAAACGAGTGCCGGCCTACTGCAAAAGGTCAAAAAGGACAGAGTACGACAACGGTCCGTTTTCTCTGTTCATCAGATTTTTATTACTTTTTATGTAAACCGTCTCATACGCATCTAATTCTCGCGGCGACGTTACGTTTTTAATCAATTTTAAGTCTTCTAATTTAATACTATGCCCGGTTTCATTTATATGTTGTGCCACACTCGACGCGTCCAATCTGCCGTAGCGATAATTTCTTATATGTTCTTTGAATCTAAAAAAAAAAAAGCTAATCATTCGGTCACCGGTTGATGATGAGGACCATTCGTGTCCTCGAAACGACCGTCCCGGACTATGTATTATATTGCTATATAATAAATTAAACTTGTGTGGTGCGGAGGGTGCCGATACTTATGTGTTGTTTAGAATGCTTTAATGCATAATAAATGCTATAAGTATCTATTGGGTTGCATTTTTTCTTTTCTCGATACTAACGGCTGTTATTTACAAAAGGCGATTATTTGATTAATTATTCTAATAAATTGAAAATGAAAACAGCGTTTTTAAAAACTACATGACAAATTATTATATTTCAGTAGACTCTCCATTAACTGTGAATTTCAGAGGACGTGTTAGAACTTGAAATCCATTTAAAGTCGGCTACCTCTCTCAGTATCACGGTATATAACGTATTTAATTTATGATTACATTGTTTACTGATACCATAATACCTGCCAACAAGTATCACTTCTACAGTCAACAAAATTGAGCAATATGATTCGTGTAGAACCTATCTTCCTTTATCATTATTAATTCACCCATTACTGATATCTTTACAGTTCTTTCAAGTTCTCACTTGGAGATATTTTCCAAACAGGCAACCGTTACATGAAAGATATGTTATAAAAAATCAAACAATTGTAGAACCAATTTGTTTGTGAATAGGCAATTGGCTGCAACTTGCTAAATCCCTACTACTCGATGTATTTCCATTAAAAATTTAGTCAACAATATATATTGCAATAGTTGCTACAATAACGTAAAAAGAAATGCAACAGTATTGTTTTAAAGGTTCCTACATTTGTATGAGAAATATCAGAAATTGTGTCTATAATGAACACTTTTCATGACAAAATCCAACATTATTGCTTGGCAGGATATTACAAGGAGTTGTATCAGAAATAGAATATTGGGTTCGAATGTAAACGTTTTATTTATACAGTGTGTATCATCGGGAACTGCATCCATGAATCTTCGATCGATAGACGAGTGCATGTAATCTTTTACAACCGTGAAAGTGTTTAACTTGGAAAATTGAAATTTTGTAGAACTGTTGACCGCACAGAGTAGCATTAGAATCCGAATAAATTTTTTTAAAACATTATATAGCGTGTCCCTCAACTACGCTTAAACTTTTAAATGGAAAAAATATCAAACTTTTTACCTATTTTTCTCTCACAGAAACGTTTGCTACTTATCTTACCTTTAAAGACTACCAGTAGTTGCTTCAGTTTTCACCGTTGCAGTTTATTTATAACAAATTTGTCCATAATTCTTTTCAAAAATAACCCCAAATAATATTATTATACATTGAACGGGTGCACAAATATTCCAAACTAATCTGACTAAACCGTGTCTATTAAAATTTTGAACCCCCCATCAAGACTGGGGAAAATGAACGCAGCCATAGTAAAATCTCACATTATTATTTTTTGCTGCGCTAATTTCCCATTGATGTGTTTGAATGTTGTAAAAATTTAGTATTAAGAATTACCACAATCTTGTCTCGCACGTCTTGGAATTTCATTAATCGTATTAATGACGGCTACAATATTGTGGTACGTTCTTCCAAGTGTTTTTTTTCCCCCCCAAAAATTTAGTACGATTGTAGTTAAACCCATACTATAATTGGAGCAGCCATTGATGTGCACCTAATGAAAACTGGCGGAAAACCACCATTACGTAAGTTCCGAGTGCGCAAGATTTAATTCGCTGCTCCAGAGGGATGCTGCTACTCCGTTCGCGAATCGTGGCTACGCATTTTAGACGTTGTATTGGCGGACGACGCCGCCCTTTGTTGGGGGTTGTTGTACCAATAGAAACACGAGCTTTTGTAATGGTGATTCCTAACATTTGTAGAGCACTCGGCAAATAAAATATTCAAATCTATGTCGACTTTTATGATGCAATCCAATTTGCTTACTTTATTTTTGTTTGCGTTAGGTGCTTTTGTAATACCTACGGTTGACATAAACAAGTGGAACATTCACGTCAATTCCTTTAATTGCTATTTAATGCTATATAAGTCTTATTTCCAACCTAATTACTTAATCATATGTTATGGATATTGCTACAAGAAAGAACGTGGTGGTGACATAAAAAGTTTACCATATGCATTATGTACCGCGAACACATTATTAGTTGTAATGTGCTCTATATTTTTTAACTTAGCTTTTTATATTTGTAGTTATAATGTGAAAGGTAATTAACACAAAATTACAAAACAAGTAGCCGTATTACCCAACAATGTTCTTACGTATGTGATATGTATACCTACATGTGAATGATAAAGATAGGACAGTAGGTAAGCGCACGTTAAAAACTATTTCTACGGTTTCTATCAGCTTTTTCGTTCATAGATAGCGACAATTTATGCGTACTCATTTAAGCTTTGCTTGGATGCTTTCAATTAAATTCTCATTTAGAGTAGCCTATCTTTCGGTCTTTCTTAAAGTAAAATTTGGATAAACAATTTAACAGGTTACAACTTAGCTATTACAGCAGTTTCTATTTACGAAACAAAGTTTATAGACATTATGTAAAATGTAAATGAGGGTTATTAATACTTGTTATGTAAATAGTCCATTTATAGATATTTCTGGGTATTTATTGCTTTACGAGGGGTGATTGAGATTTTCCCAGATCGAAATAGGAATTTTAAAGGCGGCAAAAATTTACACCCTGTGCATTTATTACATTAATATAAGCGAAAATCTTGTAATTTGATACTTCCCTTTATATGCAGCGGTTGTGCTGGTAAAGTGTACACATTTCACCGCGAGAAATTATATTTTATAAAGTGTTTGCAATATGGGTAGAAAAAAGCAATTATCCTTGATAGAAAGGGGTAAAGTTCTAGCCTGGCACCAGGATGGTGTTAGTTAGAAGGAAATTGCTCGTCGGTTACGAAGAAGCGATCATTCCGTTAGAAATTTCCTAAAAGATCCGGAAAATTACGGCAAACCAAAAGGCCAGGGGCGACCGAAAGCTGCAAGTGAACGGGACAAACGCATGATATTGCGGTGTGCATCCAATTCTTCTGCGTCGGCGAGAGTTATTGCAGAACAGGCGGGGGTACAAACGCACGTGCGTAATGTTTAACCCTCTATTGCATATTGTTGCCAATTGGTAACTCAAACTTTAAAATTTCCTATCTATTTCGCATTACTATAAACTGTTCCTTGTATGCGTGGTGTTACCTCCTGGTAACATAACTGAATGCATAGCTATGCGCGTAAATTGATAGATGTTGCTAGGTGTTGTAAATGTGATTTTTGTTTGTTGACAGCACAAAAGCAAGGTTATAGTTGTAATCTTGGTGTGTTGAACTAGAAGTTTGAAGTTTTTATAGTGAAATAAAGGTAAGAACTGCTATAGTAAAAATCAAAAATGGTCACATAAATCATCACTATGTCATGTTGTATTTCTCACATATGACTTTTGCATGAGGAAATCGAAACAATTACGTGCTCAACGAATGTTGCCTTTCGGAAACGTTATGCACTGACCAAACATTTTCGTAAAATAAAAAATTATATTGATACATGAAATTCTTCCAGATAATGGATCCTAAAATATTTTACGGGCGAAAAAATGTTACGCAAAACTGTGCCATTCGTGATATCCCCTCTGAAAGTGACGACACTGAGTTGTCAGATGACGATGACACCCCTAATGAAGAGTTATTGGTGCAAGCAGGAGTTTCTTCAAACAACATTGAAGAGAGTGATGACGAGTTCTCAGATGAAGATGACATTCCTCTAATACAACTCCACAATCAAGCCCCGAATCCAGCAGACCAAAAATCCGGAGGGAAAGTAACTAAAAAACCAAAATTGAACTGGAAAAATTCAGTGACGAGTAAAGATGAAGCGGGTATACTGTTTTGTGGCAGTGAGCTACTTCCTGATGGAATTTTGAAATTAGATACTCCTCTGAAACTTTTTGGACACTTTTTATCAGAAGACTTTTTCACCGAAGTTGTTCGCCAATCTTGTTTATATAGCGTCCAAACACGACCTAACAGACCTTTGTGCACTAGTGTTGAAGAAATACAACGGTTTGTGGGTATGATAATTTGGATGTCGATTATCAAACTACCTAATACCAGAAGCTACTGGTCTCCTCAAACCAGAATTTCGCAAGTTTCCAATGTTATGCCAGTAAATAGATTCGAGGTAATCAAAAGTTTATTGCATTTTTCAGACAATAGTCAGAGTGCAAGCAGTTTAGATAAAATTATGCCAGTTCTGGAAACAATCAAAAAAGCCTGTTTGACTATTCCTCTTGAAGAGCATCTGTCTTGCGATGAACAGATCATCCCGTTTAAAGGAAGGATCAGTATAAAAACGTACAACCCTAAGAAACCCCATAAATGGGGTTACAAGATGTGGGTTCTTAGTGGGGTATCCGGTTTCTCCTACAATTTTGAATTGTTTGCGGGAAAGCGAGGCTGTACAATTGATGATAATGAGCCTGATTTGGGGGCCGCAAGTAACGTTGTACTTCGATTGAGCAGACCTATTCCACATGACAAACACCACAAAATTTTCTACGATAATTATTTTTCTTCGTTACCGCTAATATCGTACTTAGCGAAACGGAAAATTCATTCTGTGGCCACAGTCCGCCAAAATCGATTGCCTGATTATCAAGGACAGACAGAAAAACAAATGAAGCAAAAAGGAAGAGGTAGCATAAATGAAAGCACAACAAAGTTTGATGGGATCGATATACATGCTGTGCAATGGTACGACAATAAAATTGTCACTCTAATTTCTGAGTATTGTGGAAGCCAACCTGTCACCAAAGTAAAAAGATTTTTCAGATCTGAAAACTGCCGAAAAGAAGTAGATTGTCCAAATATAATCACAGAATACAACCGCCATATGGGGGGTGTTGATTTGCAGGATTCGCTGATAGGACTTTACCCGATAAAGCTAAAAAGTCGGAAATGGTATCACCGAATATTTTATCATATGATAGATGTTGTGGTGGTTAATTCTTGGCTATTGCATAGACGAATAAAAAGGCAACAAGGATCCACGGAAAAAATAATGCCGCTTCTCGGATTCAAAACTCTTTTGGCAGAACAGCTTTGCTCTACAGGAATTCGATCATCTAATAAAAGAGGAAGGCCAAGCGGATCAAACAATGGAACACCAGAACCACCCAAAAAGTCGCGAAGATGTCTGGAACCGAGACCAATCAGTTTTGTTCAGAGTGACCATATTAGCCATTGGCCAGAATGGACAATTGACCGCGAAAGATGCAAGCTGCAAGGCTGCAAGGGGCTTTCTCGCGTGAAATGTCAAAAATGCCAAGTTCACTATTGTTGCAATTCCAAAAACAATTGTTTCTTACAAATTCATCAATGAAATTACTACATTTTCTGAACTTTAGTATTTTTTTAATCCTTTGTTTTGTTGTATGGGTTCATAATGTTACCATTTGGCAACCAAAAATAAAATGTTGAAAAACTTCAATTTTGCCGACCAAAATTATTCCAAACCCAATATAAGTTATTTCAAAGATCATTATCCGTTTGTTCAAATTTTTTAGAAACATAATTACAAATTTCGATAATTCATGCATTAGAGGGTTAAAGGATTTTAAAGGCGTCACCGGTAATATCACGGAAGAAAATGTTGAGAAAACCGCCACTTTCGGCGAAACACAAAGAAGCGAGGTTGAGATTTGCCGATGAACACGTATCCTGGAAGAAACAATGGGAAAAAGTTATATTTTCCGATGAGAAACGTTTTAATTTGGACGGACCGGATGGGTACTCGCATTATTATCATGATCTGAGAAAGGAACCAAAAGTGAAAATGACCAGACAATTAGGGGGTGGATCTGTGATGATATGGGCAGCGATTGGATTTCGCGATGAAAGTGGGATAGTGTTTTGCACAAACAAAATGACATCTGTGACGTATAAAGACTTATTGCGTGATAATCTTCTACGTTTTGGAAACCAATGGGCCGGGAGCAATTTTGTTTTTCAGCAAGATAACGCGCCAATTCCTAAAGCAAAAACCATTACTGAATGGTTTAAAGAGAAGAAGATTAAAACTTTACAGTGGCCGGCACGGTCACCAGACTTAAACATTATTGAAAACATGGGGGGTGAATTGGCACGTCGCGTTTTTGGCGGAGGCCGTCAATATTTCGCGGTACAGGAACTGAAAACTTCAATAGCGACTGAATGGCAGAATACCCCTCAAAATTATGTGTTAACTTTATATAAATCTATTAATAACAGACTATTGGAAGTGATTAAGAACAATGGAGGATCTACGCATTACTGATCCCTCGTTTCTTGATTTTTATTTCACATTTGCAACAGAGCGTCTAAATTTTTGCCGCAGAAATTGTTTAAACATCGAAGTAATAATTTATTATTTAGTTCATATATTACTGGAGGAGATATTTTTAAGTTTATTTTACTTTTACGAATAAAAACTGAATTAGATATCTTGCTAGTTTCGCAAAGAAATGTTGTAACCCTTAAAACCCGTAAAACATCTTACCGCGTCTAAGTTTTTGTCGGGGAGTTTATTATTTGTTGTATAATGTCTTAATCATACTTTTAATTTTAGAAATACATTTATTGCAAAGCTATTACATGCTAAAGAAAATGCTCGAATTATTCCATCGATGCACGCATTTCATGGTAAACAACACAAAAGCATCGGCAACCTCCCCACCACACAGATTTAATTAATCCGGTACGGCCGTTTAGAGGATACGAATGATCCACGTTCTCAGCCGAATGGAGAATGCGGATCATTCGTTTCCGTAGGAAATAACATGAATTATCATCCTGTAGAATCTAGTTGATGGATTTCTTTTTCAACACGCGATTGAAACAACGACATTTTGAAAATATCTCAAGTTATTTCAAAAACTGAGAGTATAAGACATGCTGAAATGGGTTGATATGAATTGAATAAAGGGGGGATAAAAAAATCGTGAAAAAAAAAATTTGTGTAGTACGTAGCATAACCTGAATATCGTGTGTACCTGAACATGATAAACTAATTTTTTCAGTTTGTTTAGAGTATCGCCTACACGTTAGGTAGACACGCTATATATGAGTCCACTTAAAGAACTACAGGGAATATCAAGGGTAGCATCTTAAACTACTATTACGATTTATTATTTTTGTTGTCGAAGCGGTCAGAATTCAGAAATGGGTCGAATAGTTTGTTGATAGCAACGATTTATCGCCAAACGACTTCTTTTTGTCCCCGAATATGAAACAAAAAAAAACACCTCGAGAAGCTGCTGAAGCTTTCAAGAATCCACACCATTTTCAGAAAAAGCTTTCTTCCTTCATTATTGTTAAACTTAAAAAACTCGTATATTTCTCCAACTAAATTTACGAGAAGGTTTGTATAAATTAAACAAATTAATAATAAATTTCTTAAATCACACATTAAATGTATGCAGTTAGATTTCCAAACTTTATTATTTGAATAACAAAATCCTACATTGGAACTTACATATTCATATAGAAGCATCACGCAGAGTAACTACTAACCAGTTACGCCGCCATCCTCACAAATTTCGAACTTCAGTTTTTTTTTATCTTGGTTACCACCAACCGATTACATAAGGAATTTTCAGTGTTGAAACACTACACCTTACGTCATCCATCAAGCCGATACGCGTTGGGTTTTTTGCCCTTTCCGCGTCGTAAAGCCTTTTTTCTCGGTCTAGCAACAGTCAGAAATAACGTTAACCTTTGACCTGTCGCAGCAGCGTTTCCGCCCTAATCAAAAGCGAAGAAATAAATGCGGTCCGCTTTGCTTTATCGCGGCAGTTAATTTTTATGGCTTTTTATCCTTATCGATAGAACAGAACGGATTTTGATTACATATATCAACTACATTATAAATGAATAATTATTATATTTAACTCGTTTTTATATTCGGGATGTTATTTTTAATTTCCTTATTTGAAAAGTTGGCTATTATTACACAAGTTATTTTTTAGTAACGTATTTATTTGGCCTTTACAAGCCTTCAATGTTATTCACGATCAGACGAGATACGTTATTATTAGCAATTTCGGGCCATGTAATAGCAAATAATTAAATAACCAACCAGCTATATAACTTTTTCTAATTCGATTAAAGATACAATGTTGGTACTCACTGTCGTTGAAAAATACCTGGGTAGGCGGCGTCTACTCATAAAGCCCTATCCAATCTCTGGTTGCAGAATAACGGGCGTGGCGGGGACATTCATACATAGGGGAGGAAGCAGCTTGCTGCGCCGACCCTTTGGATTCATCCTAATGCCAAGAACTCCTTACCTGTACTCTAAGGCCTGGAGCTAGCGGTCGTGGTCAATCCTAGGTTTGTTTAGGTTTATATCACGGGTCGATTTGCGTCGCTGGTCGATAGTTGCTAGCGCCCGGCGGCTTGTGCTGCGAAGGATCGATAGTTGTCGCACTTGGGTGACCTAGGCTCTGACGAGCTGATAGTTGTCGCCTGTGCGGTTCCTAGAGATCTACCCATGAAATGTTGAGAAGGGAAAATGGGTAACACGGAGGAAGAAGGGACCAACCGATCTGCTTCTACGGAGGAATCAGACTCGCGCGGGCAGTTCTTTTCTGTTGGTCGATGGAAACCTACTCAATGCGGAAACGTGGGTCAGCAGCCTTCCTCCTAGGAGATTGGTATTACATATTTCTACGTCATTGAAATTTTACCATGCTTAGGTTATCATGCTTATATGAATCGTGGAAATTTCTTAAAGTGGTTCAAGACGCAACTCCTCAAAAATGTAGAAAACCGTTCCGCTATTGTAATGGATAAGGAATAAAGTACCGACAGCTTCACCAAGAAATCTTGAAATTAAGCATTGGCTTATCAGCAATAATATTGATTACGATAGCACTGCGCTAAAAATATAGTTGCTACATCTAGTTGAACGGCACAAACCGCAACCGTTATCTGAGACGAGGGAGATATTAATAAATTAAGTTGAATTTCTTATATTTTTATGGAATTGTTTTTAGCTTCATTTTTTATTTATTTTTTATTTCATACTCGTTTTCCTTTTTTTAATCTGATTGGGCGATTTTTTGTTTTTTTAATTTCCTTTTGTTGAGTGTAGGCTTTCACGACCGTAATCCATAGAAGAAATGTCTTTCGGGTCATGCTGTCAGCGTCTTCAGAAGATTTCTAAAGACTGGTGTTGTTGTCTCTTGCTCGTCGTTAGATACACAATTTCTCTTCCGCTTTGCTGATCTATAACCGTTCCGCTCCGATAAATCGCGTCGTCGCGACCCGAAAAATATTTCTACTAATTTATTTTTATTTTAAGTCGCTGGGCTTCAATCTCTGGTACTAGTTACTTAGAAAGATTTTCATTCATGTTCAAGGTTAATCTTGTTCCAACATAAAGATGGCTCTTTGTTGTATAAAAGAAATTATCTGGATAATAATTGTTATAGTAAAAAAGAAGCACGAGTACTAATTGAAACTTTATTTATTTACTAACAAACTTAAAATTTAATATGAAAAAAACAAACACATCTTGGCAACAACCTGTGGTAATAACTTGTTCTAGTATTTTTTTTTATGTAATTAATTAATAATTACTAATTGCCTCAAAATTGTTTATTTGATAGAAAGCCTATTAATAATATGTTGACGTTATAAAATATAAAAACAGGATAATGTTTATTTGCTTTATTTTGGACTTAACATGCTTTAATTTAGATCTTATCTTCTCAAGATTATCGTTGATCTTTATCGATCGTAAATGCTTTAGATGCTTTGCATAATTCCCCTTCTTTCTCGCTTAGGCTGGTAATGGACTGATGCCAAGAGTATCTGTTCGCGGTAATGCTAATGACTCGCATTATGCATACGCTAGTTTACTTATCTCGCATCAGATCTCACCTCAAAGCTTGAATCTTAAGTATCCGCCACGCGGTCGATTGTACGCATCTCTCGCCGAGATAATTGTCGAATATGTAGATGCATTGAATTCATTATTACCTATTCAATTGGACTAAATATTTGTATCCACTTCAAATGTGTTAATGAGATAAGGCTCGCATCGATTGGGATCTGGAACATTAATGTTCGTTTACTATGATTATAGAGTTCAGTAAGCATAGTTTACAGTTCGCTTTTTTGTAAATGCGCATTCGTCGGGATGTAATTGTGTAATGTTTAGCATTAATTTATCATTGATCTTTCTCCAACGAAAGGAAGAAGGAACTAATGGAGTAGAATTATTCAATGGGATCCGCTTAGATGTAGAAAATTGTTAATCTTCTGAAATTATTTGCTTATGCCCATAAACGAGGGGAGTTCAATATATATTTTCCCAGAATTTGGCATAGGTACGTAGATGATATTTTCGCGGTTTTTGATACCAAAAAGTAATATCCCGAATTTTCTCGCGACCCTCAACTCAAAATTTGAAACCATTAAATTGACAGTAGAAGAAGTGAACAATCAACTTCCGTTCTTAGATAGTTTAGTGATTAAAAATAATAATAAACTGGAAATTGACATCTATAAGAAAGGAAAGCAACACTAATAGGTACATTATGAGCGATTCCAACCACTGTGGACAACATAAAATGGCCGCGATTAGCTTCTTAATTAATAGATTAATTAAATTCCCTCTAAGTAGAAGTAGATTTAACAGAGCACTTAAATTCGTAAAAAACGTAGATATTTATAACGGTTACTCTTCTATAGAAGTCGATCGCCTGCTTAAGAAAGTCCAACATAGGCTTTACGTAAGAAATTCCACGACCTTAACCCCGGTAGAAACTAATAGTAAGAAATTCGTGAAACTCCCCTTTCACGGCATATCGAAAGGCGTGAGTAAGGTTTTGAAGAGTCAAGATATGAACGTATGCTTCGGTTCGCGCAACACACTCAAAAATCTTCTCGGTAATCCTAAAGATAAACCGAAAATGGGAGAAAGGTCGGGCATTTATAAAATTGAATGTAGTCATTGTAATAAAGCCTACATTGGTCAAACGAAAAGAGCGATAGAAACTAGATTCAAAGAGCATATAAGAAATTATCGGTACGGCAGATTGGACGCGTCGAGTGTAGCACAACATATACATGAAACCGGGCATAGTATTAAATTAGAAGACTTAAAATTGATTAAAAACGTAAGGTCGCCGCGAGAATTAGATGCGTACGAGACGGTTTACATAAAAAGTAATGAAAATCTGATGAACGGAGAAAACGGACCGTTGTCGTACTCTGTCCTTTTTGACCTTTTGTAGTAGGCTGGCACTTGTTTATATTTTGGGTCATAAAAGAGATCTTCCCGTCTATCTGGCCGTGTTTTTCGCATGTCGTAGTTTAAGACGCGTAGAGGGTAGAATAGGCACCAATATTTCTTCTCGGAAGAAGGGATAGTTCATGCATGTTATTTTTCGCGCGTTATTTTTCTAAAATTTAATATTTTTCTATATTAAATTTTAGAAGGAAAAGAACAATACTTCTGCAAAAATCGTACAACGGATAGCTAATAATACTACAAATAAAGGAGTTTAGTAATTAATATATTATTATTTGGACGCCCATTTATGAAGAATAAAATTTTTTAGTTTGGAGACAAGGCACCGTTAAGAGGAGCGCTAGCGTATTACTCCGAGATTTCCGCGGTTACAGACGCCTGCATATCTAGATATCTACATTACCATGAATGAATTAGACAGAGATTACGCTTCAATTAGCCCGTAAAAACAATTTCTCCTAAAAGTTATGTGGTAAATAATTTTAAATTCACCGCGCAAATGTATTGATGTGTTTCCCTAACTTACCGAACATGTCAGGTTGGTAAGACGGAGGTATGAAGAGTGGAGGTAACGGATTGAATATCTGTTCTAAGAAGTAGGGATAGAACATGCATGTTTAGTTTTAGAAAAAGTTTTTTTTCTCACATCATCCGGTTGATGATGAGGACCATTCGTGTCCTCGAAACGGCCGTCCCGGACTAATTATTATATTACTATATAATAAATTGAACTTGTGTGGTGCGGAGGGTGCCGATACTTATGTGTTGTTTACCATACTACGCCACAGTCCTTGCTATTATTATTGAAGGGTACGTGTAAATTTTCTCCTTTGAGATCGATACACTTACTCCAACGTTTTTCTATTTTTTTTGTATCCCATCTAAAGATGCGATTTCTCCCAACACTGCAAAATGGGCGTCTGTTTCTGCAATCACTTAATCGTTTGAGCCAATTCTTTTTCTAAATATTTTTCCAGCGCTGTTTGATAATACTAAGCTCTAAAATGCTTAAAGATAATTTCCGCTGTATAAATAACCTTACGCATATAAAATTATCATTGTTACAATCTGCTTATGCATACAAGCCAAACTTGTTACAACTATAAGCTAAGCATTTATCGGATTTCTCACGCAAATTATTGAATAGATCCCTTTATAAATAAATATCATCCTTAAATATTTATTCGAATAGGTTTGGCATAGAAAAAAAATGAAATGCGGATTCTTAACAGATTGAGATAAGGTATGCCTACGTGTACTTGGTTTAGTCCTAAGGGGTCTCATGTAATCGCTGAAATATTTACGTTCTACCGTCCGTTCTATCATCGTGTTTATGCGTTGTTTGTGGTTTATCGAGTGTGTCTGCGTAAATCCCGGTTTTAACGTAGCATATCTTCCATTATAATCGCACACCAGAAGGGAAATACACGTGTTCCGTATCGGCGGAGGATCAATAAATTTCGATGTGTTAAGTATTGCTGCAGGTGCGGATCGTTCTTCTTGCGTTTTCGTTTCCACGAACAACGGGAATGATTTGTATGCAAACGGAGGCGATATTTATAGCGCAAGGCGCAAGCGCCACGAGATAGGAAAGCCTCTGTTTTCGTTTTATTTTCCGATTGAATCGAGAACCATCGCATGCGGCAAGCCTGTGTAAGATATTCCTCGCTGGCGCTGTATAATTTCTAATGTAACAAGTTGCAGCGTAAAACAAGTGATGATTGTCCAATTGCGCTTTTTAGAATTTAGCGCTAGAAAGTTGGCTTCTGCCTAGCTACTGTCACAAAGCTACCGCCATATTGCTGTACCGGCAGATTGATTTCTATGTTGTGATCATACTGCGGATCGACGACCGCTTTTATCTATTGTTTAGCATGGATGCTCGTAGAGCCGTGCCTCAGTCAAGCTACACCTTCGCCTCCCTCCACGTCAGTTAGTCCCTGATCCCTGGATCATGAATGTTTCGAATTTGGCAGCGTCACAGAGATTTATTGCACAATTCCAAAAAAATCTCGATTTACGGACCAATGTACATCGCAATCCTGGTGTCTCGAATGACAATTTTTATGGCTATTTGTGCGAAGCCCTTGTGGCTGCAAATATACCCTTCGAAAACTACATAATCCCGTCCTTAAAAAGTTTCTGGCAAAATATACGGGTAGAAGTATTTTCGACGAGTCAACGTTACGAAAAAACTGTCGACCAAAAATTAAAACCGACGTAGGAGACAATTGCTACTGGCTGAGCGCAGACGAAACTATGGATGCGTTAGAGCGAAGCATAGTTCACGTCATTGTTGGCGTTTTGTTCAACAAAACCATGTTTAATAGCCAACAAAATCATTTGTATTATAGAAAGCTTATGTTCATCATGTTGGGAAGGATTTTAAAAATCACGGTTGACGAAGAGCTTTTCAATGCTGGCGATAACATGGAATTTTCGCTTTATTTGCGCGTCTTCAATAATAAAAAAAAGGCATCTATAAGTACACATAGACATAAAAATTATGCCACCATGCATGCGATTAATGATTTATTTCCAACGGAATAAGCGTTCCCTTAATCATGTTTACTTGGTTACTTGCATGCGGCGTAGTCACCCGTGAAGTGCGACCTCCGAACTCCGAGATAAAATTATACCGACTTACATTCAGCATGTACTAACAACGTTACAATCTAATAGATACAGTAACCGGAAAGAGTAATTGTACACCGTATAAGCTGTTAACCATGCCTTTGTATGTCATGTCTCTACGAATAAATCAAAATAGTATTGTTTGATATTTTAAAGGACAATTGTTCATTTCTGCGGCTGTTTGTAAACGCCTCAGCAATTAATGAAAACCACAAATAAGGAAGGTCACCTGTGGAATTCCCATCGTCAGAACCTCACTATCGTTAAACAGTTCTCTGTTCGCTATAATTCACAGAAAATCCGTCGTGCAAATACTTTTCTAGCCATTGTACACTGCCGTTCAGAGAAGTTCGGTCGGTTGGTAAAAAACATGAAAAGGTTACAGAAACAAACGAAACTAAAAACAAAATGCAATTTTATTGTATGTACAGGTAAAAAAGCCAAAAATAAATAAATAAAAAGTTATTCTGGCCTAATATAACATACTGAACGTTACATTTTTTTTTTCATCGAAAAAACCTTTGCTGTTAATCACCGCTCGAACTATTCTAGGCATTCTTTCGATAAGTTTTGTTAAAACGGATTGTGGAATATTAATCCATTCATGTTGCAGAATATTCCGTAAATGTTCTTGTGAAGTTGGGCATATTTTTCGGATCCTCCTGTCCAGTTCATCCCACAACAACTCTGTAGGGTTCAAATCTGGGCTTTGTGGGGGCCATGTCATTACTTTCAGGGTGTGCTGTTCTTCTTGCTCCTTTAGATAGTTCTTACACACTAACGCAGTGTGTTT
>LR737406.1:663244-677479 GCA_902655005.2 Marronus borbonicus | reverse complement strand
TTTATTTTTTCAGCAATTTGTCGCCCCGAATATCCTTCTTCAAACAGTGTAATAATGCGTGAACGTTTTTCTACACTGATAGGCTTGCCACGTGCCATTTTGAAGTAAATTTTCTTAAAACTTTCGCGCAAAAACGACAGATGCACACACCAACACACGTTTAACAGTAAAACGAAGCAAATTTATATCTTTACGCCTGCGATAAATAAACAAGAATGATGCTGCGGTATATTTCCTAAATGTATTGTTCGTTAATAATCCCCAAACGACCCGTTTCGAAAGATCGGTACTTCCGAGAAATTCTTGGAATGATAATAAAAGGGACTTTATTGTGGTCGTCGCAATATTTCCACTTTACGTAATAATTTATGGCTTTAATCCCTTAGAAAAGAGTGTACGCTTAATATTTTTCTAATTTTATGTATTAACAATTGTATACAGTGTGATATAATAGATTTTTATTGTATGACCGAACTTCACTGAACGGCAGTGTACATACCTTATCAGTGTATAAGTTGCTTCTTGCCGTTTTCTTCTAAATATCACGTAAAACGTGGAGCTGTTTTCAGCGTTAGAACAAATTAAAAAACCACAACATAAATTTATCAGAACAATGTCTTTTTGTAATAGTAGATGTCGTTGTCATGCGGTATTTTTGATGATGTCGTTTCTACATCATCATCGAGTCACCCACCTATGCGTCGCTACGAGGCCATGGAATTCGTAGAGGCGTCCATACTTAGCCACAGTGACAGAGGCGTTTGGCGACGCCACCAAAGCAAGACATCTTGGCTGCCGGCCAATCATAACTCGTCTTAGACAAAATATTACATACGAATACGAGAGATGTGGAGCCGAGCAATCTCACGCGTCCTCTAACCGACGAAATTGATGTTTTGCGTGAGAGGACGGGTTTCCTTCTAACGTTTATTATAGGAATATTTAGTAGCTCCATACACATAATACAAGGTGACGTAATTTTAGAAAACAATAACAAACAAAGTGTTGTTGGGAGATGTAGTGCGCAAGTAACGCAATCAAAATAGAAGCGCTGAAACCTCTTCCTTTAATCTTATTTGCCCAAGAAAAAATTATCGTCATCGATCACGTTACGAAAGATTTAGCTTAACTAGTCCATTTTACAGAAACGGAACGGCATAAAGGCATGTGCATTCCATAAATAAGTCCAACGTCCCAATTTAAGACAAAGAAAGTTAATGTATGCTGTACCTAGTAAGTGGTTTTTCCGTTTGTGCTACGCGTCTTAAAAATATATGTCCTCGGTATTACGAAGATGACGAAGCTTTGGTCTAATTTAGCGTAATTGTATTTGTTTAGGATTTCTGTTTATATCTCTAGTATTTCGGAGAAGTGTACGTTGAGGATCCAAAAACATTATACTGCGTTACGCATGGTTTTCGGTCGCTCATTTTTATTAAATTTATATTTTAGAGATGGACTTTATTTTCCAATTATAGCTGAATTTGGAGAAGCCGTATTAAAAAATTTGAAAATTTGAAATACGCACCACACCTGCGCAGAAGATGAAGACTCTTAACGTTGAATGGAAGAACTATCGAAATATCGGCCGAATAATCGAAAATCACCGTTAAAACATGTTTGGTTTTCTACATTTCTAGAACCATTGAGGCCGTCTTTTTTTATTATAACTTCTTCGGTGTATACTTCATCAATAGTTCTTCTGATTCGACCATTTTCTGATTTCTTCCCTCTCAAAATTCTCCGCAATATTTTCCTTTAGCACGCCTCCGGCTTTCGTTTTTGTTCATTTTCCATTATCCACTTATATATTCTAAACGTTGCTTTTCTTCCTCTTTCACTTCTCTCGCACTTCTGTTTCCTCTCGCCATCCTTAGGTTAATTTCCGTTATTATTAATTGCAAATATTATTAATATTTGCACTTACTGACGTTATCTTCAAAATTTCTAATTTACAATAAAAATTCGTCTAATACGCCGATATTCGCGTCGGAGAATCGTGAAAACGCGATCACGTCGATAGGACATCCGTTTTTCGTTGAAAACTTCGCGTTTTCTCTCACGGATTTTGATGATTTTTTGCGCCTGGCCTACGGCTCCTGCACTCAAACGTTCCAATCTGATATTTCAATTGACAATTGACAATTTGTCACTTTGTCATTGCATTTTTGCATTTTTACTCTTCACAGAGCCAGTTCGATATGTGGTATGAAATTTTGCCTAGTTATATTATTATTCTTGCCGCGATGGCCGCTCCTTCATATATAGCCGCCATTGTAGACAAAGTGGTTCTGGGCAATATGTACCGGCGAAGTGTGGAAATGAAAGATAACCGTTGTATGTATGTGCGGGATCAGCGACTTACCGGTAACCCGTACATTGTACGGTTCTTGGACGATCTTCACTCTGGCGAAGAGAAAACAGCTGAAGCTGAGGTGCGAGTTGGGCAAGACGTGGAAAGAGACCAGTGTCCGGCTAATTTTGAAAACTTATCGGAGGAAGAGTTGAAGGTG
Organism: Marronus borbonicus; assembly: GCA_902655005.2. NCBI lineage: Eukaryota > Metazoa > Arthropoda > Insecta > Coleoptera > Scarabaeidae > Marronus > Marronus borbonicus. The sequence goes on along the minus strand of LR737406.1, from coordinate 674,966 downwards.
GCTGGGAAGGAGAATATGGAAGATACATGCAAGGAATCGAAGTAGAAAATGTTATGTAGAATTCGTTTCTTGAAATAAATAGATGTTTTCGAACTAAAATAATAGTTATAATAATAATATTTATGTCACGTGGAGAATATTAAAAAAAACATGTAATTTACATTTTAATAAATGAAGTTATATAAAGTTTCCTCGATACTCTTATTTCAATTTAAGCTTGAGGATACCACAGCTACGTCCAACACATTTTCTCTTTCATGAGTTTTTCAGTATGGATTTTACAATCTTTTCAAATTTCTTCTGTACACTTATCTGGTGCTTCTTTGCGTCTTCAATGGCATTAAATTGAGAATAATAGGGTGGTAATCGTAGTACTGTACGCCGTTATTTTTAAAGATTTCATCTACTTGATATTTCTTTTGTGCTTGGTGTTGTTTAACTAATGTTAGCAACTCACCTTTAAATTGTGATCGATCGAAAGTTAGACATGCAGCAATATCAATTTTCTTTCAACAAGATGTAGTTATTCTCTTAAATAACATTATCCATAATAGTTACGAGGGTTTTTGTTAAATTAGCCAGAACAATTTGGAAAATTATTCCCATCCGTAATCCAACAGATTTATTTAATATGAATCGTTGAGATTGAGAACGTAAAGTTCTTCCACGAGCAGACATGATGTCGATAATACCGATGCTAGCTTTAAAAGAAAATAATTTTATTAATTTTTTGCGAATTCGATAAAATCCGAAAAAACAACACTTCCATAACCAGCATGCTTTATAGTAGACAAGTAATTAAAGTTAATACATAGTGCAACCGAAAAGAATCGATTTTCTTGCAAAATAATCCACTTCCGGCATAACCGGAGCACCTCAGTGGTGCAGTGATAAGAGGGTCTGTGTTTGATTGGGTAAAGTTAGGCTCTATGTGTTCGAGTCCCGCTAAGATCAAATTTTTTTAGTGGGTCACCATTGATTGGTTTGGGGGAACAATTAACTGCGCTTCATCTTTTACGGCGAGGGGATGGTACACTTTGCATACAAAAGGCCTTTTCAAAATACACAAAGGAAACCTTTCAACCTTGGAATGTAGCGTCAAAGGTCAAAAGGTTACCTGTTGCTATGCAGTAGTATTGATCAATTGGAGCAAAGTATATATGTTTACAGGATCGGTAGTTTAAGAAAGACATTCAATATTTTGAGGAATCTGCTCCGTTTATTAATTTTTAAACGGACTCAATATACCCATTTCTATATGGATGTAAATTTATTTTTATTAAACGTTGTGACTTAACTCCCTACATAATTTTGGCATAACTGTTACTTATCGCACGGATGCAAGACGATAAGCCGCAAAGGAAATATGTTTATTTTACTGCACTGTTCGACGCTGATAAACAATTAAAGGAAAAAAGTTTAATGATCTCAACAGCCTTAAATTAATTTAGGATCGTGAACGTGTTTTGGTGTTCTTTTTCCGTGTCATCGCAGGACATTGATAAATATACAGAGACGTTTAAATCTAGTCGGAGATAAGAAAGCATCTGGCGTCTATAATTTCGGGTGTAGAGAGAGAAATTAAAGCACGGATTAAAATTAAAGCGTTTCTCAAGTTACGTCGGAGTGCACGCTGACAATAAAATCTTCCATAAGTAGAGTGAAATAACCATAAATTTAGAGTTTCGAAAGAGGATCAAGTCACAAGAGAAATGGCGTTATTAAAATTTATTTCTGTACAAGATGCACATTGATCTACATTATTTTTTCTTTTTTGGGCGATAAGGAAACGTATTTACGTTAATCATGTTTAAATGCGTTTATGCGTTAATTTGGCTTGGGGATACACATATTATACGTATGTAATTTGATTGACAATTCAACAAAAGAAAAGCAAATACACTCCCCGACAAAAACTTAGACGCGGTAAGATGTTTTACGGGTTTTAAGGGTTACAACATTTCTTTGCGAAACTAGCAAGTTATCTAATTAAGTTTTTATTCGTAAAAGTAAAAGAAACTTAAAAATATCTCCTCCAGTAATATATGAACTAAATAATAAATGATTACTTCGATGTTTAAACAATTTCTGCGGCAAAAATTTAGACGCTCTGTTGCAAATGTGAAATAAAAATAAACAAATGAGTGATCAGTAATGCGTAGATCCTCCATTGTTCTTAATCACTTCCAATAGTCTGTTATTAATAGATTTATATAAATTTAACACATAATTTTGAGGGATATTCCGCCATTCAGTCACTATTGAAGTTTTCAGTTCCTGTACCGTGAAATATTGACGGCCTCCGCCATAAACGCGACGTGCCAATTCACCCCGCATGTTTTCAATAGTGTTTAAGTCTGGTGATCGTGCCGGCCACTGTAAAGTTTTAATCTTTTTCTCTTTAAACCGTTCAGTAATGGTGTTTGCTTTATGAATTGGCGCGTTATCTTGCTGAAAAACAAAACTGCGCCCGGCCCATTGGTTTCCAAAACGTAGAAGATTGTCACGCAATAAGTCTTTATACGTCACAGATGTCATTTTGTTTGTGCAAAACACTATCCCACTTTTATCGCGGAATCCAATCGCTGCCCATATCATCACAGATCCATCCCCTAATTGTCTGGTCATTTTCACTTTTGGTTCCTTTCTCAGATCACGATAATAATGCGAGTACCCATCCGGTCCGTCCAGATTAAAACGTTTCTCATCGGAAAATATAACTTTTTCCCATTGTATCTTCCAGGATACGTGTTCTTCGGCAAATCTCAACCTCAACCAAGCTTCATTGTGTTTCGCCGAAAGTGGCGGTTTTCTCAACATTTTCTTCCGTGATATTACCGGTGACGCCTTTAAAATCCTTTGAACATTACGCACGTGCGTTTGTATCCCCGCCTGTTCTGCAATAACTCTCGCCGACGCAGAAGAATTGGATGCACACCGCAATAGTATGCATTTATCCCGCTCACTTACAGCTTTCGGTCGCCCCTGGCCTTTTGGTTTGCCGTAATTTTCCGGATCTTTTAGGAAATTTCCAACGGAATTATCGCTTCTTCGTAACCGACGAGCAATTTCCTTCTTACTAACACCATGCAGATGCTAGGCTAGAACTTTACCCCTTTCTATCAAGGATAATTGTTTTTTTCTACCCATATTGCAAACACTTTATAAAATATAATTTCTCGTGGTGAAATGTGCACACTTTACCAGCACAACCGCTGCATATAAAGAGAAGTATCAAATTAAAACATTTTCGCTTATATTAATGTAATAAATGCACAGGGTCTAAATTTTTGTCGCATTAAAAATTCCTATTTTGATCTGGGAAAATCTCAATTTCCCCTCATGAAGCAATAAATAGCCAGAAATATCTATAAATGGACTATTTACATAACAAGTATTAACCCTCATTTACATTTTATATAATGTCTATAAATTTCGTACATAAAAACGATACCGCGTCTATGTTTTTATCGGGTAGTGTACACTCCCTTGATTTTGCAATCTTCATGTTCCAACACTGTATGATTCCGATTAAGTCTATGCGCAGTTGCCCTTCATGTAGCCCAATAATCCAGCCACGTCCAAGGGGGGTAAATTGTTTATAAGGTGCACGTTCTCGTCTGCGAGGCATCACTCACGATTGCTTGAAATATACCGCACACATTTTACTCATTGCAATTATCGGATTGTAACGGGTGTTCTTGTCAAAACAAGTGCGAAACATCTGGTCTTTGTAATTGGCGGAAAACAAACTAGACCAATATAAAATGATAAACAATCGTTTAAGTTGATCTTACATTTACGAAGTACTCTAACAATTTAGGGTTGGTGCTTTTCTAATTACAGCCAGTGTATTTATCAGGTTAGCAACAGATTTATTAATAAGTTAAAGGCTAAATTAAAAAGTTTGTGTCGGGGTGACACACATCGAAGAAATTCTCCGAAGATGTGGCAAACGCCATGTCCGAAGACATAGATAGAACTTCCTCACCAAGGATCTTGTTAAAGATTTCTGCCTGAGCGCAGGCCATATTCTGTGGCAGTTGTACAGCAAGATGCCATTCAACAAACATCATTATTCCAAAATTGCAAGTTTTCCTTTCGATCCATCTATTTATAGCAAAGAAACTTTAAAGAGGAGCCATACTTGAACTCGTATAAGAGTCCTAAAAGTTACGTGTGTAAAATTACAGGTTCTAACAGATTGAGGTTAAGTGGTTGAGTTTGTTCAGTTATTAAGTCCTCCTCCTTCGTTATTCTGCGGGCGTCAAAGCCGCCTTAATAATTTATTCGGAGGGGATTCGTGGTGTACGCGGGTCTCGAAATTATGACCTCCCCGTCTCGCCCTCTCGTCTCTATCCCCCTTTTTTTCGCCGCCTTTCCGACTCTCCGTTATGTCACTCACACACACACACACCTCACGAAAGTTGTTGCATATTCTCCACACCTGGTTTTTTCGTTGCGTGCGAACCCGTGGAGAACGAAGCTGATCGATAACGGCGAGGATTATTGATTTTTCGCCCGAGGAACAAACAACACATTGTACAAAGAATTCCCTTTCCCCGGTCGTAATAGAATGGGGTTGGTTAATTTACAACTTCGCGATATTTTATTTCGCCCGTCTAAGAGTTATATAGCATAATTGACATGCCCGAATGTTGGCCTTGGTATAGGACGACAATATAATACACCTATAATAAAGCTATATAAATTAAACGTGCCTTCGCGAAGCATTTATTTAAGCATTCTTTGACGACATTTCATGTTTCTCGGGTTTAAAATTAGAGCACAGAAACGTTCTTCCTCAAAGCATTTAGTAAGTTCGTGGCATTCACCATAATGGAAGAACTTTATTGATGAGTGCAAAACAAAGTATCTAACTGAAGAATAAGATACTTGTTAACTATGGTGGTGGCGTGACGTTACAAAACAAAGAAAGAAGATCTAAAGTAGTTTAATCATTCGCAATAATCTATACATGAACAATGTATTAACCAAAATTATGAATTCAATGGTTCAAATCTCACAAAAAAAAGTAGCTAGATTAGTTAATTACATGCGAAGTACGAATAGTTTCAACCAATCAGTTCGGTGTTGCCACTGACGCAATTTATCGGGCTCTTCACCACATCTACGCAATAGCGTTGCTGGAACCTTCTTTCGATTCGTCGAGAGCTTTCGATATTGTTGATTACTCGCATACTGCATAGATCGGGAGTCGGAGGAGTCGCGTATTTTCGTGGCATGTTTAGCAGCTTTGATGTTTATCCCAGGCGTTGTGATACGAAATCTAATTCACATAAGGAAACCATATAAAATCATTTGCTTTAAGGCTAACCCTAAAAACCGAACAAAAATCGTCGAAAACCACGCGATCGATTTCACTTAGTTGTTTTTTGTGTTTCTTCTTTACAAGAATTGTAATTGAAACCATACAAAAAGTAAATTTCGACATTCTCTCGATAATGATCGATGGCGTACATAGATCTGGGTCGCAAATCATGGAGATAAAACTCCGGAATTCTTGTTCCAGCTCCGCTAATCGAGGACGTGTAGTTATTAATTATTACTCCTTATCACTAGAGATAGGGTGAACATATTTTGCCCGACTAAGTAGATCGGCATGGAGTTATACGATTAAGATCGTCATACTTTGCACGCGATGAAGTTTGGAGTAAGTGGGCCTAAGATTGGCCCGGCCTTTTCGCATCTCTACTCCTTACGCGTTTTCCAGGAGACCCACTATTCGACAAGCCAGCAAGTGTATCGGAAAGGGATGCCGCATTATTCCGTATATTTTGTTTGCCATACTTTTACGAACCCTCAAAGTATTCATCCCTTTATGATATGAGGTTGTTCTAGGGAAATTTTTCATTTCTATAATTGCGCTGCAGCACTGTAAAGGAACTCGACGAAACTTGACTACGTGTAATAGAAAAATAGCGTGACATGTTAGAACCGAATTTAACACCTCACCAGCCTGTATAAATATGTATTTTATGGATTAGAACGAAATAGCATCATTTATAGACTCGTACCTACTTCAAACAAAGTTCTTGTAATCGGGTAATTGATGCGTCCTAAAGGGTCTACTTGAAAGAGGCTGGAAAATCGAGCTAATGAATCGTCAATGCCACGCACATTGCGAAGACAAATTACTTCTCCGTCGGGAATTCACGCGTGGGCGTATTGTTATAATTTAATACCTCGAAGGGAAGGAAAAATTATGCGCTACTTGCTCGTTATTAGTTTAACAACTGGCAATGAAAGCAACTGGTTTTAACAACTGAGCGGAATTAAAGTTGATATTCTCAGATTTATGTATTTGTTAATCTATATATGTAATAAGGACGCTGCCGCTGTGAGGAATTAGGTTGACATTTAGCGCGCAATATGTTATTCCCGCCGACTTTTATACATTCTCGATTGTGAAAATTCTTTAAATAGCTTTAAATTCTGACGGCGGTAAATGAGAACGGTTGTTATTTACGATACGGGGGGTATTCGTACCTCCTACTGGAGGTGGAGTAGGAAGTTCTTTGTTGTTGAGTGTAATTATTCATATAAAGGTAGGGTTACATCATATTCGACTTACGACTTGATTTGAAGAAATTACGATACAGTGAAACCTCTCAATAACGGGCAGCTGTGGGGAATTGTCTGTTATGGGGAGGTGCTTGTTAATAGGAAGTCTATATTTAAAAATCGTATTTTTTGGCAATGAGAGGTCATATTTAGAGGAAAAAGAACTAATTTCATATTGTTCTATAAATAGAAGCACATTGCATTTTTCTATCAAACTTCATCAACTATTCGGATATAATATCGCGTGTCATCCATGCTTTTTTATCGAATTTGCACTTTACGAGTAATTTATATACGTTTGCTCCTTTGAAACACCGTGATTTCTTGGATTTTCCATCATTCCCTTTCTCCAGCAATACTAGCACAAAATAGAATTGTGTGACGATCTTTTGAAGCTTTACCGCCAGTGCACTTTTCTTTTTTAAAGCAAGAGCTTTTGTAGGCAAAGAACGAAAAAATAAAGCGGTTTCGTCGCTGTTAAAAATATTTTCAGGTGTTTTTTGATGATCTCACACAATTTTTTTTTCCAATCTACATCTGCTTCGTTTATCTGACCCGATTCCCCACAAATTGATTTATTTTATTTACCATCTTTCCAAAACTTATCCAACCATTCATTTGAAGCTTTAAAACTGACAAGTCCTAATTGTTTTGCAACTTCTAGAACTTTTTCTTTTTAAAGTAGAGATTGGTATATCCTATTTTCACGAAATTTTTTGAGAATTTCTTCATTTTTCTGTATATTCTCGGCGGCTTGAGACTGTTCACAATACTTAATAATTTAATAATAATGCGTGTAATTGCGAAAATCTCAATTTTAATTTATCGAACAGTATTTTTTTTTGCTCATTGTGCCCGTTATAAAGAGGCAAACTCCGTTAGAATTATGCTAATTGGGAAAATTTTTGCTGGTCGTGTCCGTTATTGAGAGTGCCCGCTGTTAGGAGGTCATTTTGCGTTAATTCTTCTATATGCTACAAAAGTTCCTAAAAAAGTGCCCGTTAAGAGAGGTTTTACTGTATTTACATGGTTACACCTTCAGTTTGAGCGAACTCCAATTGGATTTTATTTTTTCGAACAGTGATGGTTGAGATTTTGTTTATTATAGAGCATTTCTTTCGCGATTAAACGATTACGTGTTTATAGTAACCGTTTCGTTTTCGTATTTTCCTCTTCCGGAGCGGTAATAGCGGGAGTACGTTGCCGTTTACGATAATGATATGAGTCATCGGTCATTATACAGAAAAAAAATTAAGTATTTATCAGAAAGTACTCGTTTTACAATGGCTTCATTATATTCCATTCTTTATTTATCCTTCCTAATGTATACCGAATAAAATTGGAATTGAATTCCATTTCCATAAATGTCAACACTTAAAATATGCCACAATTGTCCTATAAGCCGCTGAATCATCGTCCTTTTCGAAAATTTAAATATATCAGGAACGTTTACGCTCGAATACTAATAGCGTTTTACTTCCTCAATCCCCATGCGTCTACACAAACTCTTGTCCGCTCCAATGTTATTTATTCTAAACGGAGACATCAAAAATCGTGTTTCCCTCCAGACACGAAACTTCGGGGTTTTATTTTATTTACACTAAAACGCCGGCAATAACCTTTCATCATTGCTCTGATGCTATCAGCGACACCTGAAAACATGCAAATGCGAACCCAACCCGTCCTATGCTCGGCCGGTATGCACGATAACGGGCTCTATTCTTCGCCAGGCACGTTCTGGAAAGCGATTCTCCATAGGATTTTAGCTTCGCCTGAATCGTTTATCTGGGGATTCACGGGAAGGCTGACTGTTAATCGCACACGATCGCCTTAAGATGCTTATCGACGTATGCTTACGTGCTGCGTCTTTGGAAAGGTTATTCATTAAAGTTCAGTAGAAAAACGACTTTTCGTGAGGATATTTTTGAGAATGTGGACGTTGTTGAGTTTTATCCAAAAATAATTTAGATTGATGGCGCAAGCGAAGAGCTGACGAGGTGTCACGGAAGATTTTCAATTGGTTCGGTAGGTTCTTGTATTGCGTCTGATGTATTTTTAAAAACTCGCAAAATAATTTAAAATAGTACATCAGGGGAATGTGGGGAAAACCTACTAAATACGCGGGTATCAAAAATATTAATGTGAAAACTTCATTACTTGCACTGTTCTATGCGCTGTGGCTTTGTGTTGTTGGAAAAATCCATTCTTAAGTCGTCATCATGCAACTGATGCCAGAAAAGGTTGCAATAAGCTATAACCAACATAAATTATAATAACAAGAAAAAAAAACATGGCTTTTTGGATTACTTTTTTTATGATCATATTGTATTAGTTTCCAACCCTTAAGGTAAGCCGATGATAAACAATTTTCATTAATATCCTACATCGAATTAACATGGATTAGGATTGTCCTAGCGAAGTCGATACATATTTTATTTTCCCGCCCTTTATTATAACGCGTAAGGCTCGTCGGGTCAACAAATTTAATATTCCCTTTGTTTACAAATGCAATGATCCATTGTTGTAAACGATCTTTCACCTTCCGACCTAAATATAGATCAACTCCGGTCCCCCGATTAAAACAAGAAAATAGCCCCGCATAAATGCGTCCTCGGTACATATTAATGTCCCGATTAGAAATTAAAATTACGCTGACGATTATTATTCGAAGTGGTAGCAGTGTGTGTAAATGACCGGGGCATCGCTTATCCATCTACGTTCGTGTGCGTTTCGCAACAATTGCGACGATCGATTTAAATTATTTCGATTATTTGCATCGCATTAATAGTGCATGAAGAGGTTCGACCTTATTCTAAACGTTCGAAATTCATTAAAACGCGTTCGTTTCCACATCATATGCGAGCGATGGTACAATTTTAATGGTCGTTCGGGTAATAAATCTTTGAGAGAATGCTGAAAAGTCGCATACGTATGAAAAGATTTTACGTTAAAAAAACGGTCCTTTGTCTCGTCCTCTTGTTGATTATGATTGATGGCAATTATTTCTTAATTCTCTTTACCAAACCTATTAAATAACGTAATTAATTTTTATATTGCTCTCTTAATAGAAAAAAATATAATTAACACGCACACATGTGGTGCTCAAGAGTAACCCTTTGGAGACAATGTTTTAGTGTAGTAAAAATTAATGTGAATTACACACGCCTAAGCTCTTCTAATGCCACGCAGGCGATGGTTTATAACACAGGGACGGACTTGGAATTTTCGACAGAGATATTTATTTTAAATTTCATGTGTTCTTATATCAGGAAGATGAAAGTCATCGAGCTAGCTCAAAACTGTCGTAGTGTTTAAAACTACGTTCATCAGGTTTCATCAGCTACATCAATGATGTAGCTGATTAACTTTTCTAGATGTTGTGTCGGCGAATTTACACTTGAGACAATGGCCTCATGAAAGTCCTTTCTTATGGACCTTCCTGCGGCCATTGTGCTCCTGTATAATTTCTCAATGTTTTGGCAGTATTGTTATCTATGTAACTGCGGTCTCGTCGTTGCCTAACAAACTTCTTGTTAAGTTTTTCAAGTTTAGAACTAGGATCTTTAGCAATAATAACGTAGTTCAGAGTTATAGCTATCCATAGTTACAATTTGCATTGCTTTTGTTAGCTTTAAAAGCTTTAAACATAAGTAAATTGTTGTTTTATTTGATGAATTTTCTGGTCTCTCTCTCTTTCGATAATAAAACTAAGCGAAGGATTATTGCAAGAATTTTGTGAATAAGATTTTATTGAATATATTGCTTTGACTCTGATTCTGCCTCTATCCGTGTAGGATGAATTCAATTTCTGACAGTGGTTTATTTAAGACCTCAATACGATCCTAAGGCCGTTCCTGTAGACCATCTCGCTCTCCCCATTTCTTATTCACTACTTGTTGAAGCACATGTCTGGTCGCCGTGTCGCTACATGAAACACTCATCCGCCCGTTCCTCCTGCTTTTAAAACATATGTGTGAAAGTCTTCTGTTCTTCTGTGATATCGGTGCGACACCACGCATACCGAACGAGGAGGCTACCCAAGCATTTTTTCCTTCCACACAAGTCTCGATCCTCTTCTTTTTTTTTTCGTTTCGTCATTATTGCTGGAAGTTGGGAGCTGCGGGTTTCGACGCGACTTTTCGATTTCTTCTTTAAATGCGCGCGTTCGCGAATTAAAAATGACGAAACGCGCTTATTCATTAGAAAGTGAAAGATTCGCGTTTTGTCCATAAATGTCGTATCTTAATGGTCGGTCGTGGCAGGCCGTATTTTCATTTCGGTGAACGGTCACAGACAACGATTTATATATTTCGATCGATGGTTGATGCAATCCCGGCCTTTCCGCCAGCCTCCTTTCTAATTCGCACAACAATTATGAATAAATTGAAATTATTTATTATTGTATTTTGAATGGAAGGGTAGAAGTTTAACGTATCGATTATCTAACGTACTCGAGGAATTAAAAACGGGGAATAGAAGTTACACAACTATATTTTATCGATGTGAGCCGTTTCTACATGGAAATATTGTGGCAGTTAAATTATTTTTAAAGAAAAAAGTGCATTTACACGTTAGAAAATAGGATAAGCTTTTATGGAGTGTTGCTCTCATTTCTTATTCTTGCAATCTGTCCATAAACATATTTATCTTCATCCAATTTGTAGTTTTACAACCAGCAGTACGTTCGCACCTTAAAAACAATATGGGGTCCTAGGGATTAATGTTAAACGCACATACCCATAAACTTATCTTTCTCTATCCGGCGAGCGCAATATAAGGCATTTATAATGCATGGAATCTATTTAATAATTTTACTACAGACAGTAAAGGCATAAATTACATACATCCACTTATAGTTACTTAAAAAAAAAAATTTTGCTTTCTGTCTGTTTGAGTTCATTATATGATAGTCTGTAATCAGCCTGCTGTTGAATTAAAAATTTATTGCTTCGATAATAAATAATAATAAATAATTTTCTAATGCATGAAAAGACAAAATTTTCCATTTAAACCTTTTAGTATCGATGGGGCGAACCTGAATTGCGCCTCGTTTAATGACAGTCCTGGCAGTCTAAAACCGCACATTCGAATTGAGCCAAAATCCAACCAATCCAAACCTGAATGGCGCCCCAAATAA
>LR737406.1:574848-652628 GCA_902655005.2 Marronus borbonicus | reverse complement strand
TTTCGATAAGTTTTGTTAAAACGGATTGTGGAATATTAATCCATTCACGTTGCAGAATATTCCGTAAATGTTCTTGTGAAGTTGGGCATATCTTCCGGATCCTCCTGCCCGATTCATCCCGCAACAACTCTATCGGGTTCAAATCTGGGCTTTGTGGGGGCCATGTCATTACTTTCAGGGTGTGCTGTTCTTCTTGCTCCTTTAGATAGTTCTTACACACTAACGCAGTGTGTTTCGGGTCGTTGTCATGCATGAATGTAAAGTTACGGCCTATTATACGCAATCCTGATGGCACGGCATGATTCTTGAGTATTGCAAAATAATTTTCCTTCCTCATTACACCCTGCACTCTGCATATATCTCCCCTCCCAGCAAAGGAGAAACATCCCCACACTAACACAGAACTATGCCCTTGCTTCACTGTAGGCACAATGCCGTTCGGAATCACTTTTCGGTCTTAGATCTTCGGACATAAACTCGTCGATTTTGCCCAAGAACCTCAAACTTTGACTCGTCACTCCAAAGCACGTGTTTCCAATCATCTAACGACCAATCTAGATGAGAACGGGCCCACTGTAGCCGTTTTGCTCTATTGCCCCGACGTAATAAGGGTTTTCGAATGGCAATGCGTCCATGAAGGTCCGCTTGTTGAAGTCGACGTTTTACCGTACTCGCCGAAACTTGTTCTGCACCGCCGCGATTGACTTCGGCTGCTATTTGTGGCGCTGTTAATTTTCTATTGCGTTTGCTCAATAATACAATTCTCAAATCTTCAGCTTCTGTTGTTTTCCTAGATGTTCCGGGACGAACACGATTTTCTATAGTTCCAGTTGTCCGATATCGCTTTATGATGTCATTTACTGTTGAACTTCTCATATTTATTTTTTCAGCGATTTGTCGCCCCGAATATCCTTCTTCAAACAGCGTAATAATGCGTGAACGTTTTTCTACACTGGTAGGCTTGTCACGTGCCAATTTGAAGTAAATTTTCTTAAAACTTTCGCACAAAAACGACAGATGCACACCAACACACGTTTAACAGTAAAATGAAGCAAATTTATATCTTTACGCCCGTGATAAATAAACAAGAGTGATGCTGCGGTATATTTCCTAAATGTATTGTGCGTTAATAATCCCCAAACGACCCGTTTCGAAAGATCGGCACTTCCGAGAAATTCTTGGAATGATAATAAAAGGGACTTTATTGTGGTCGTCGCGATATTTCTACTTTACATAATAATTTATGGCTGTAATCCCTTAGAAAAGAGTGTATGCTTAATATTTTTCTAATTTTATGTATTAATAATTGTATACAGTGTGATATAATAGATTTTTATTGTATGACCGAACTTCACTGAACGACAGTGTACATTGGTTAAGTTGAAGTGGATATATTTAAAACAGTATCTAAAGTCGTAAAGTACAACTAACATGATGGCGTTGCGTAATATATAAAAAAAGCAATGATGATCGGGAATAGAAAGCCTATTAATTAGGTTCGATATTTATTGACGTAATTGCCTTAACACTATCATGAGAACCTAGATTGCGAAGAAGTTATCAGTTTGCGCAGAATGATATAGTGTTTAAACGCTCATTACGGATGCAATGCTTCACAACAAATTGTGATTGCTTACGTTATTGACATTTGAAATGTTTCCATGCATTCTGGTATTTAAATATTCCTAGTTCATAAATCCATTGAAAATAATAAATTATTGTGTTGGTATTAACGTGATCCAGTTTGATTTTCGAAAAGAAGTAGTAGGTCGGAGCAGCATCTTTTAAATGGAACATCCGGTATATTTATGGTCAATATGCTTAGTTATCCCTTATCGCGCATGAATTTTGACATTCCCACAAATATGTCGAAATATGTCTTTCTATTCAATTTTATATACAGTGTCCGCAGGAAGGGCCGCACCATATGGGAACTTTTTATTTCCTTAGTTTTAAAGCAGCGGTGCTTGTAGTTTGCCTGTGCGTCATTAGAAATCAAAAAATGTTCTAGAATATTTGCCATATCGTATTCGCATCGACACGCCATCAAAGATGCAACTGGATCCAACTTCTCTTTGATTGCCGCACGCGTTTTCCCATCCAAAGAAAGAAATCGAATCAACGATCGACATCTTTTTCCATGATTCCACAAATACATAAACGTGCTCACTTTTAACAGGTATTCAAACAACATTACGACGAATCACAGTCGATAATGCAGATTTCGATACAAAACGCCATCTGTCCTCAAACACGAATACTTCTCATAACCATCCTCGTACACATCGCAATGTAATATGCATGGAGCAATTTAGACGACAAATCTAGCATAAAATGAATTAAATTATCGCTTAGTACAACCCTGCTACTATTTCATGGAGGTCGTACCTAAGCGAATTAACGTTCTTCGAAAGTGAAAAGCTGTCATATAATGTAAACCCGACCGTGAGGGTGTTTTAAATGACAATAACTAATTTGCATTGAAACAAAATTCAAATAAGCCATTCGACGTGGTAAAAAATAGTAGCCGTCAAGTGAAGATAGTTATTTGTGCAACGTGTTTACGGTTATCGCTTCTCAGCGTAATTATATAGTGGAATAGTGAAGGGGGTCACAATTAAAAATTCTTTTATGACCCTAAGTCGCCGCTTCTTGAAAAGCATATAACGATGCGTATTGAAGAGACGTAAAGTTATTGCCAAAAGATAGCATACGATTAGAAGATTCAATATCATCAAAATTTAGACCCTGTGCATTTATTATATTAATATAAACAAAAATGTTTTAATTTGATACTTCTCTTTATATGCAGCGGTTGTGCTGGTAAAGTGTACACGTTTCACCACGAGAAATTATATTTTATAAAGTGTTTGCGATATGGGTAGAAAAAAACAATTATCCTTGATAGAAAGGGGTAAAGTTCTAGGCTGGCACCAGGATGGTGTTAGTAAGAAGGAAATTGCTCGTCGGTTACGAAGAAGCGATCATTCCGTTAGAAATTTCCCAAAAGATCCGGAAAATTACGGCAAACCAAAAGGCCAGGGGCGACCGAAAGCTGTAGGTGAGCGGGATAACTGCATGATATTGCGGTGTGCATCCAATTCTTCTGCGTCGGCGAGAGTTATTGCAGAATAGGCGGGGGTACAAACGCACGTGCGTAATGTTCAAAGGATTTTAAAGGCGTCACCGGTAATATCACGGAAGAAATGTTGAGAAAACCGCCACTTTCGGCGAAACACAAAGAAGCGAGGTTGAGATTTGCCGAAGAACACTTATCCTGGAAGAAACAATGGGAAAAAGTTATATTTTCCGATGAGAAACGTTTTGATTTGGACGGACTAGATGAGTACTCGCATTATTATCATGATCTGAGAAAGGAACTAAAAGTGAAAATGACCAGACAATTAGGGGGTGGATCTGTGATGATATGGGCAGCGATTGGATTCCGCGATAAGAGTGAGATAGCGTTTTGCACGAACAAATTGACATCTGTTACGTATAAAGACTTATTGCGTGACAATCTTCTACGTTTTGGAAACCTATGGGCCGGGCGCAATTTTGTTTTTCAGCAAGATAACGCGCCAATTCATAAAGCAAAAACCATTACTGAATGGTTTAAAGAGAAAAAGATTAAAACTTTACAGCGGCCGGCGCGGGCTCCAGACTTAAACATTATTGAAAACATGCGGGGTGAATTGGCACGTCGTGTTTATGGCGGAGGCCGTCAATATTTCACGGTACAGGAACTGAAAACTTCAATAGCGTCTGAAGGGCAGAATATCCCTCAAAGTTATGCGTTAAATTTATATAAATCTATTAATAACAGACTATTGGAAGTGACTAAGAACAACGGAGGATCTACACATTACTGATCACTCATTTGTTGATTTTTGTTTCACATTTGCAACAGAGCGTCTAAATTTTCGTCGCAGAAATTGTTTAAACATTGAAGTAATAATTTATTATTTAGTTCATATATTACTGGATGAGATATTTTTAAGTTTATTTTACTTTTATGAAAAAAAAAAAATTAATTAGATATCTTGCTAGTTTCGCAAAGAAATGTTGTAACCCTTAAAACCCGTAAAACATCTTACCGCGTCTAAGTTTTTGTCGGGGAGTGTACTATTTTGAAGAAAAATCAAGTCACACAGACAATTTTCATATTACTTATCTCACCGTGCTCCTAAGTTATATATCGCCATTAACCTAGAAACCTATTGCTGCTTATAACTTATCAATTTTTCCCGCAAAAGCAAACATATCGATAACTTAATTCATAAACCGATTCGGGCATTACGCTCGTGTAGAACGGCAGGTTGCGGTCGGCTGTCGAAATGATTCTTTCTAATCCGATAACGTATTACGTATTCCGCAATTTAATTCCAATCAAGTATGTATTTATCGCAGCGCGAAAACATCTATTTGATATCGATTTATTATCCGCATTTGAATCCAATTAAATGTAATCAATTTCATATTTCGTACCGACCTGCGATTAGTTTCGAAATGCAAATTGCCGGTGGTTTGATTGCGTACGTACGCTACTGCGGTTATTAAATGCTTAATGTATGTGTTGATGCGGCAAATGTCATATATCATACGTGGGCGTACCGAGTACCACGTTACATATTTTTTCCGAAAAAACCTTGAGACTATGTAATATACTTTTATTTACAATTTATGTCCTAAAAGAAATTATATTTATTGTAGTTGCAAAGATATCTAGAAAAATTGAAAAGTTCCAAATTTGGGGACCATACCTCGAAATCGGCTGATTCTGCCGCTAAAAAGATGGCGATGATTCTTATACCAAGGTACTCTTTTAGTATCAAAGTTCCAAGGAAATCTTTGTTTTATAGCGCATGATGTGCGAATTTGGGACAACTTATACGGGCTGGTTCATTTTCGACCCTCTGGATATCTCGAACTGCCCTTTCGATGGTTCTTATAAAAAGGTATTTTGGAGTCTACTCCGAAGTTCTTCAATGTTTTGTGAGACATTAAGTTTCTAAATGTTTAACGACTTCCCATAAAAAATAATTTAAACGCTCAATAATTCCACTCTTTTCAATCCCGGGGCTTGGAAACTCCTGACTTAAATAGTTTCTCTGATCTCGTCCTCGAATCAGGAATGTATAAGGCCAGGTTACCATGCGGTGGGTTCCAAACCACCAAGAAATCGAAGGTAATGAAAAGCCTCATAAAACAAGCAATAAAGATATGAAAGGGCCTCATACTGTTAAAGTCTTCCAGCACAATAAGCACGTTTCCTTGCGGTGGATCTCAATCCATCAAGGGTTGGATAAAGAAGCAGCGAACATGCTTTTTATTCGCCATTCAATTTTTCTCTCCGGGTTCATAATAAACACAAAATTTAGCAACATTGCCAAATTTAAATCTACACTGTCTTGAGTAATGAGGGAGATGGTGAGCGTCGAAGGCCTCATACTGGAAAAGTCTACGAGGACAATCAGCTCGTATCCTTGCGGTGGATCTCAATCCATGAAGGGTTGGATAAAGAACCAGCGAACATGCGTTTTATTCGCAATTCAATTTTTTTCTCCGGGTTCATAATAAACACAAAATTTAGCAACATTGCCAAATTTAAATCTACACTGTCTTGAGTAATGAGTGAGATGGTGAGCCTCGAAAATGAATCAGTCTGTATATGCACCACCAAAGTAAATCTCCAATCTCCAAAGTCAGTCTAGCAATCACGTTAAAGTAACACGAAAACAATATTTCGAATACTTGTAATCGAAACGAGGGTTTTGTTATCTTTATTATATACATGTACATTTTAAACACCTAAATAAATAAAGGTATCTTTAGTGAGCGCAGGCGTTATCTGTCAGTGGCGTCTATTTTTAAAGCCCCTTTCATTAAATAAGACGTACTGAAATATTTCGTCGATAAATAATAAAATATCCAAAGAGAGGGCGGGTGCGTGGCTTGTCAGCTGAAAATAAACGCGCAACGTAACATCAGCAAACCAAACCAGACCTGCTGTGATTCATCCGCGACGGAGTGACGTAGGAATAGAAACAAATGAACGATTGAAAGGTGGGTTGTTGCGCACTTGTACGTATTCGAGACCGACCGACGATGGAATTATCCGTGCAGGCTTCGACTTTATTAGGAACCTGTCCGCGATGACAGATCTGCGCCATCAACTGTTATCCATATAAGTTTGTCCATTATAGACTTCGTCGGAGTAACGGTGCTGGTGCGTCCTGTCAGTATTTTAAACGTACAAATATTGTTATAAATTAATATCTCTTCACTTGCCGCGATTAATCAAGACGGATCTATAAATTAGATTTGCTGCATGGGTCATCAATAAAGCGTTTCTGACGTTGAGAAATGGTTTCTGTCGATGTACGTACATGCGTCATGGTGTAAGTTGACAATATAAAAGTTTTGATGCCAAAACTGGCTTTCTTTGTTCCAAAAAAAGAATGCCGAGTAACTTATGACCACCAGAAGACAATTCAGCATTAATGAAACGTTGAATTTTCACTATCCAAGGAGATCCATCGAGATTTGAATTGTTCCAGTAATGAAAATTTTCTTCCTTAATCCATATAATGTTATCCAAGCTCCTGAGACCTTATTAGAATAAATTCCTAAGAACTACGTTTTTGAATTTTCGGCTTTACCGATCCGAGGTCGGCAAATTTAAAGTTACGGTTAATTTACACCCTGATACATGATATGATAAAGGGTAAAGGTCAGAATTAATTAAATGAAGTTCAATGCTTGATTAACTTCACATTATCAACTTTATGAATATTTCCAAGCATACGTAGAACAACACTAGATGCAAACCTTCTGAATTTAAGATGGGCCTTTTCTTGTTTCCATTCCATAATCTCTGATCATTTGTTCACCATGTTCCGTTTGGTGGCTCCCCAAATTCGTTTAAAGAGGGTGTTCCGCGGGAGATTTTGCTGTACACATAGCAAATGCCAATTAAATAGAATTATAAGAATTATTAGAATTAAGCGAGTTAAAACTAAACGTGTTCCGGGTTCGGACCATGTCACGGTTAAACGAAAACTCGACGTTTCGCCCACAATCATATAAGGCTTCTTCAGGAGAGAGGAAGGCGGTAGGCAACATTTACCACGGTAACTCAGCGTATAAACCACGCCAGAGGCGAAACCCATTAAGCGGGAAGCAGCTGATCACGGCAACCCAGCATGTGAACCATGCCAGAGGCGAAAACCAACCGTGCTAACTGATGCCTACCACCTTTCCCTCTCCTGAAGAAGCCCCATATGATTGTAGTCGACACGGTCCGAACTCGGAACACCTTTAGTTTTAACTGACGGTGGCCGTGGAAGCTTACGTTAGATTAGATTAAGCAATGTTTTCAATGAATTGCATGATCTTCTTGCTAAAAAGAACCCATCAAACCCGTTTTTGATGGAGTGCACGACAAAACAATAAAGACATAAGCTCGAGGTATCCGATTAAATAATTTATCATAATTATAAGGTAGCGCGATGGTCGAACGTATTGGACATCATGTCAATGCGAGAAGCGGAGAAGTAGATACATAAGCGATGTTAATTGACGTTAGACGAATAAAATAATCGCCAATATGCGTGTGCAGCATCGGTTTCGTGCTAATCGTTTTGGAACTCGAACGACTGATCGAAGATTAAATGGCGTGAAAAATATGACGTTGATGTCTACTAATTGCCGTCCGTGGTTATTTCGATCTTCTTATATAGGAAGATGGGTTGTGGCTTGTAACGTAGCATGTTAATGCTCTTATAACGCTTACCGGGTTATTAATTGTACACGAATAAATAAATTCTGTATATTATCACATTTAATAAGCCCGATAACGTGTAAATTATGACGAAATTTAATTTATTTCTTCAGTATCACCACGGGCAACAATTCGAATACCACGAACATAAATTTCTAGCGAACGTTAACATTCGCGCTGTCAGTACTCAAGATATCAATATCTGCTTTATTTATTAGTCCATTAGTTGCTGTGAAACACGATATCTGTCCCGATCTAAGCCGTATTTATTAAGTCCAAATCAAAAAACTCTGTCATTGTACGAATAACAATATTAACGTGTATTTTCATGTTATGTAATCTTTTTAGAAACAGGGCTGGATCTCTAACATCGAGGGCCGCGCACTGACGTTACTTGGAGGCCTATTGAATTAGCTCAAATTAAGACTTGCTTTTTTACTTTTTTTTTTTAAATAGGGAGAATTTAAGCAACATGTGAATAGAAAACTTTCTTATTTTATTTGATGCACTTCAATACATGACATTGTCACAAAGCAAAGGATGTTAAGTTCTGTAAGCAGGAATTGGGATCTGGAATAGCTATTTCGAGGATGCGTGGACTTCATTATCGAGCGGGCAGACTTTCTTTGCGAATAATGGCTCAGGTTGACGGATGACACGCAGGCAATCATTGAGGAAGGTCCTGATGACAAAAACATTACTGCTTGGTGCGGTTTCAACCTTAATTTTATTTTTTCGAGCAAATATAGAAAGATGAGGTCGTAACTGTAACTGTTACTGGGGAACGATATCTACAAATGTTAAGAGTTTCTGCAAATCCATGGTTGTAAAACGAGGTCGCAATTTTTATGCAGGACGGAAGACCCTTGCACATTTATCGACTTTAAAGATTTGTTAATTGCTGTTTTTCAAGGTTTCATAAGCAGATATATTGAGAATCCATCGCCTCAAGATCGCCAAAATTCAGGTAATTTTTGGCCATCTTCCAAAGACAAAAATTACCTGAATTTTGGCTTTGGAAGTGTTTAAAAAATGTAGTGTTTAGAAAAAACGCTGGAAGAACAAGACCATTCCATACAGAAACTTATGGGAAATACTATGTTTGCTGGGCTTATAAGTGATTTGATTGCTTTGAATAAATTATCTCTATAATTGCTAAAACTCAAAATCTCTACTTTTAATTTTTGGTGTCAATTGAACTAAGTTTAGCTTATTTCCTTTAGTTTTATCTCAAACGTCTTCCCTCAATAAAGGTCCATCTAAGGCAAAGATCAATGCCGCCAATAAACGTACACTACCCAACAAAAACATAAACGCGGTATCGTTTTTATTTACGAATCAAAGTTTATAGACATTATATCAAATGTAAATGAGGGTTATTAATACTTGTTATGTAAATAGTCCATTTATAGATATTTCTGGGTATTTATTGCTTTACGAGGGGTAATTGAGATTTTCCCAGATCAAAATAGGAATTTTAAATGCGACGAAAATTTAGACCCTGTGCATTTATCACATGAATATAAGCGAAAATGTGTTAATTTGATACTTCTCTCTATATGCAGCGGTTGTGCTGGTAAAGTGTTCACATTTCACCACGAGAAATTATATTTTATAAAGTGCTTGCAATATGGGTAGAAAAAAACAATTATCCTTGATAGAAAGGGGTAAAGTTCTAGCCTGGCACCAGGATGGTGTTAGTAAGAAGGAAATTGCTCGTCGGTTACGAAGAAGCGATCATTGCGTTAGAAATTTCCTAAAAGATCCGGAAAATTACGGCAAACCAAAAGGCCAGGGGCGACCGAAAGCTGTAAGTGAGCGGGATAAACGCATGATATTGCGGTGTGCATCCAATTCTTCTGCGTCGGCGAGAGTTATTGCAGAACAGGCGGCGGTACAAACGCACGTGCGTAATGTTCAAAGCATTTTAAAGGCGTCACCGGTAATATCACGGAAGAAAATGTTGAGAAAACCGGCGCTTTCGGCGAAACACAAAGAAGCGAGGTTGAGATTTGCCGAAGAACACGTATCCTGGAAGAAACAATGGGAAGAAGTTATATTTTCCGATGAGAAACGTTTTAATTTGGACGGACCGGATGGGTACTCGCATTATTATCATGATCTGAGAAAGGAACCAAAAGTGAAAATGACCAGACAATTAGGGGGTGGATCTGTGATGATATGGGCAGCGATCGGATTCCGCGATAAAAGTGGGATAGTGTTTTGCACAAACAAAATTACATCTGTGACGTATAAAGGCTTATTGCGTGACAATCTTCTACGTTTTGGAAACCAATGGGCACGGCGCAATTTTGTCTTTCAGCAAGATAACGCGCCAATTCGTAAAGCAAAAACCACTACTGAATGGTTTAAACAGAAAAAGATTAAAACTTTCCAGTGGCCGGCACGGTCACCGGACTTAAACATTATTGAAAACATGTGGGGTGAATTGGCACGTCGCGTCTATGGCGGAGGCCGTCAATATTTCACCGTATAGGAACTGAAAACTTCAATAGTGATTGAATGGTAGAATATCCCTCAAAATTATATGTTAAATTTATATAAATCTATTAATAACAGACTATTGGAAGTGATTAAGAACAATGGAGGATCAACACATTACTGATCGCTCATTTGTTTATTTTTGTTTTACATTTGCAACAGTGCGTCTAAATTTTTGTCGCAGAAATTGTTTAAACATCGGAGTAATAATTTATTATTTAGTTCGTATATTACTGGAGGAGATATTTTTAAGTTTATTTCACTTTTATGAATAAAAACTTAATTAGATATCTTGCTAGTTTCGCAAAGAAATATTCTAAGTTCTAAGGTCTAAGTTTTTGTCGGGGAGTGTATGTATTTTGTACTTATTCTTAATTTTTTGAAGGCGTACTTTGATTAAATGACAAATCGGCTCCTGTTCGTAAAACGCAAAACCGACACACAAAAAAATTAACCGATACGATTCACTTATTGATACTTGGGAATATCAATAAGCGTTATCGGCGTCAAGCGAAATAGAGTAATTACCGGTAATCAAGAACGTGCAGGCTAGGAGACAGGTATTATGCTGGAGAATAACACGCCTTTTCTAACGGTATTCCTCACCACGAAGGAGCTTACGGTGTGCTACCGTAATCTGGAGAGTGATTATTTCGAGTTTAGTGTAAATAAATCACCGCTCTTAAAGGAGATAAAACCCAGGACACAGCAGTTATCGGCTCAGTCATCGGCGACCACACCTTTTTCGTGTCAATCTCTCGCATTCCACTATCACTATGTAAATATAATTGAATTTGGTTTGTTTAGGTGATGCCCTAATATAATTACAGCGGATTAGTAAATCTGTTGGAGTTAATTTACGAGGACTAGATTAAAATCTGCGTGCGGTTATTGATTGTATAGATTACGGAAGCTAAAATTTATATGCTGGATCCCCCTATTGAAGTATGCGAAGCGATTAGTCAATAGATTAAATCAGCTGTAAAGATAAGATACATTTGCATAACACTTCTAAATGGTTGGAGTTGCTATGAATACATTGAAGTTGTTGAGAGGCCGAGAGAAACAAATATAACGTGCTGTTACATATACGAATCAACGCTTATGGAGGCCTTTATTTCAATAAATTTTCGATATTCTATCTATGGTATTCTCCCAAAAATTTTATAAGACGTTTCGGTTGTTTTGAGCCATCATCAACAGTACGAGCGAAAGATGCGCGAAAAAGATTCTGATTCTAACACGCTTGTTCTATCTCTACTCTCGAAAAAATATGGGTTTGATAAAAACTAGGAACGCTAATACCAGATAAAGGGGAATAGCAAAAAGAACGTTGTATTGAAGCCGAATTTATTTCGAATAGAAGCGGCTTAAACCGAGATATTGAAGTTGGTACCGAAATCTTTTGGATTAGATCAAAAATAGCAAAATTACTGAAATCTTTTGGATTAGATCAAAAATAGCAAAATTACTGAAATCTTTTGGATTAGATCAAAAATAGCAAAATTACTAAGCCTAAAACGCTACAATATTCCAACCCGAAGTAGGAGCAGTATCGGAGTGCAATGAAGTAGTAGATAAGCAAAAGGCTAACTATCAATCTACTGGATTCCACACAAGCAGAGTCGAAATTCGAACACACTGAGTAACCGAACTAGCTCTCGTGCGAGTACCAGAACATGAGGAACATCAAAGCAGGTGAACTGGTATGAATAGACCTATTAGCTACTAACAAAATTTCCCGAGGGCTTTTGCTTTTGGGCTGGTGGTAACATATTATAGGTCGAAGAACCTAGGCTTTACGGAGGAAACAATGGGCAGGTTTTACCAGGCGGAAGCAGAGACTGCCGTCCGCATATTGTATGATGGCACAAGAGTAGCAGGAATACTGCTGTTATTAATCGGCCCTCTCTTATCTAATCTAACGTATATCGTCTAAGAAGCTTCAATATAATTTTAATCAATACGTTCATATGAAAATAGACAGAAATTGAAACAAAAAGCACAGCTGTATATATTTTTATTACTTGAATAATAAAATCACAACAAATAATTCATCTCACTTACTAATACAATCTCCATTTAACTGTAAACACTTAACTAAACGTTCGGGTAATCCCGAAATGAGGTCAACGCTATACTTTTCGGTGATAGTGGTCCAGGCTTGTAAAACTGACCGAATCAAATCTTCTTTATTTCGTGGTGCTGCTCGTTCTACTTCAATTTTCATTAGTCCCCATATGTTTTCGATGGGACTAAGATCTGGGGAAGCTGCTGGCCATGGAATTGTTGCCAAGTTTTGTTCTGGCATCCAAGTTTTATTGTAGGCAGAAGTGTGGCATCTTGCATTATCCTGTTGAAAATGCCACCCTTCGGGATATAAAGCAC
Organism: Marronus borbonicus; assembly: GCA_902655005.2. NCBI lineage: Eukaryota > Metazoa > Arthropoda > Insecta > Coleoptera > Scarabaeidae > Marronus > Marronus borbonicus. The sequence continues at coordinate 639,955 of LR737406.1, read as the reverse complement.
GAGCCGTTTCAAGGAGAAAGCCATTAAGAATTTCACAATACTTTGCACTATTAACGGTGCCATCAATTATACAGAGAGGTGTAGCACCACGCTGAGAGATTGCTCCCCAAACCATTACTTTTATTGGAAATTTGGAAATTTGAACGGTAACATTTTTCTCTTGATAGGTTTTTTAAATGATTTGCACCAAGCTGAAAACAACTTTCGTCAGATGTAAAAACATCACTAAAATTATCGCCTGGAAAAATATATTCTTCGTTGCTTTTGTAGAGGTGTCATTGCAGGGATTTTTTTTGATTTCCTTGATAAGTAACCTTGTCTTCTCAGTGAAATGGGGACAGTTTCTGGACACACTCTTATTTGACGTTGATTTCCAAATCTGTTAGCCCTAGGAGCGGGTTTTGTCGTCCTAAAGTTACTAAAGCGTTTAGATTGTTTCCGCTAATCTTGGGCGGTCTTCCAGAAACTCATGGCTCATGGCTCAGGATAAAAAATAGGAGAGATTTATCCTCTTTATTGTCTCATATACTGCACTTTTTCCGAGTTCAGTCAATTGCACTATTTTTTTAACGTTTTTGAACACCTTTTCTATATAAATATTCCACCAACTTTCTTCTTTCTACTTGCGACATTATTTCACAAATATTAAGCCAATATTGTTCATAATCAACAATATTTGACAGCTGGTGTTGTTATATGATTTTTGCCATGGCCTACAGTCGGCACAACCTACTTGACGCATTACTTTTGTCTTAGGATGTAACAAAAAAGAAATATATTAAAATTAAGAAAAATAATAAATTCCGGATACTTTCTAGACGGACAATAGTTCGCTAATGCTTGTTTACTTTCGGCGAATGATTTTTTTTAATCGTATGATCTGTGGCTTTCTTGAACCGAAAAAACGAGATTTATTCGTTAAAATGTAAATAAATTACAATCATTGTCGCTAGATAGTGAATGGTTCCGATTAGACATTTTCTATTACGCCATCTATTGTGCCTATAGAATATGCGTAGTACTTTGATGTATATGGAATTGCAACATTTATATTGATGAATACTTTATGAGATTTGATCGCTATAAGCTACACCCACTACTGCGTGATACATTAATTCAGATGTTAGGCTTCGCATTCGGAATTTCGAATGACAACGTGGTAATTTATACCGTGACAGTTTAGTTCTTGATTTAAGGCGTTTTAGATTATTAAATCCCGAACGATAATAAATACGTTGCCGTGTAAGCACCTCTACGGCTACCTGTTTAAACGCATTCAAAGGAACACATGTAGACATATGTAAATGGGCTCTTACATGCCTCATCATAAAAATACACGGTGACCGTTTCTGTTCGCCATTAATTGCGCACATATACGCACTTATAAGAGCGAATATACGCGTTGGCTACTTTGCATTTTAATCGGCGTTCGTTCGACGCAAGGACGACACTTTTTCCCTCCGTCGCGCGTTACAAAATCGTAACCTCATTCGATCACTCGACGCTCGAAAAAAAAATAACGCCGCTTATACTTAGTATACAGGCGTATGTAATGTATAAGTCGTAAATAAAATGAAATAAGTCGGAATCCGCCTACGCCGCCGGAGTAAAATGGGCCATCCTCGTTGTAAAAATAATACCGGTAGCGTTGTCGTCCTCCTCCGAAAAGAGGTGCGATGGCGTAACGTTTACGCGTTCGTTTCTAGATCGTCGCGGGGGAAATTGTGATGTGTCAGAATTGTGAAAAGACTGTAGAGTGTTGTACGTGTATACAGTGGCGGGCGAAGAAATACAACTCGTTTTAGCTTTGGTTTAAGTTAAATGTTCTATGTGCATACACCGCGGTCTCTTTCTTCATTGTTTATTTCTAGTGAAAGAATGTCAAAATTCAAATAGTTGTCGATGGTTAATCACTCTTCAACTGTGGACTTACTTATTTGAAAAAAATCTTTCCATTTTCTTACGAGTTTACGAAAACACGAAGCCGCACGCTGGAACAAAGCGAGCGCTCCTTTGGTAGCGGGCGTCTTAAAACCGTCCACTTTTTCTCAGATGTTTGCTCTTCAATTGTGTATTTAGGAACTGGTTCGCCGAAGTGATGCCGTATTTATATTAGCCGCCCCACTTAGAACTTTCGCGAAATTTCGACAATATCCGATGGGTAGAAAGTTTTATAGACTTCACGAAAACTTCGATGTTCCATATCTTTCTAGAAAGTTCCACAAGCTACGAGAACGATTTAGGCTTGGTGTTCTAGAAAGTTCTATTAGCTTCAGCAAGGGCCTCACAATGAATTTTTCTCAAAGAATCTGCGCGAAGAACGGCACGGCGTAAAGCTTTGACTCGAAACACTTCAACCTAATAGTTTAATTTTGATTAAAATTATAATTTTTTTACAATAAATATAATTTTAAGTTTAGAAGCAACAATTTTCCGTTATCTTTTAATCTTCGCATCCTGATTCTTTGAACCACCACTGTATACGTTAAGCATTTAGAGAAGATGATGGGAGTTGCTATTGTGAGCTTGCCGAGAACACTTGTAAACAACGAAATATTCGCGGGATACCTTCGAAATGATTCACTACACACAATCCCTATGTAAGTGCGTGTATTTAGAGCAGCGTCTAATGTGTAGACAACACATTTTTGGCGCCGAACGCTATTCTCAAGTGATGACGCATAATTTAAAGATTAAACAAATTAAATAATTTTATTCGAAGATTCTAAGACTGTTGCATATTGTCAAATTATATACGAGGGGTCGTCTTTATACTCCGATGTTGTGGAAAAAAACCAGCTGTTTCGTGCTGGAGGATTCAAGATTAAAGAAGCGACGATTAGCAGCTTTATTACGAGCTTTAGAAGTCACGAATTCCAGAATTCAGAACAAACCAGATTTAATTGTTCACTGGGGATGAAGCCTGTGTCCATCGCTTTAACCCTGAGTCACAACAGGAATCAATGTAATGGCTCCAGCCCTCCAAAGAAGTTAAATAGTTGAATAGTTGGGTGTGGGGGCTTTCACGACCGTAATCCGTAATAGAAATGTCTTTCGGGTGCTGTCACGTACTTAATGTTTGACTTGACAATTTTAACGATTGATTAACTAAATAAGTATTACGCAAGCTTACCGCATCACCTCGGAGATTCTGTTAAAGTGAAAGTGAAGTGCTGCTCCATAACAATGCACCAGTCCACAAGTCAAGAGTTTGAAAAGCCGCCGTTGCAGAATGTGGTTTTGTAGAAATTAACCATCCATCTTATAGCCCAGATGTAACAACCTTGTGACTATTTTTTGTTTCCAAATCTCAAAAATACGCTAAGAGGCGGAACTTACAGCGGTTGTTGAAAGGTACCGCGTAGACAAACCAAAGAATCTTTTTAATAATGGATTAGAGATGTTATTGAAGCTATGTCCAAAAGCAAGCGGTCTACATTGATAAATATATTTTTATTGCTGCTTAATTTTTTTTTTTCGTGCCTATTCCGGGGGAATGTAAAAATGGACTCTCCTACTTACCAATAGCGAGACATCTCGCAAAAGAAAATAAAATCTATTAATAATATTTAAATACAAATTGCATATATTGTCATTTGCAATAATGGTTAAATTAATTTCAATAAATTAAGTAAGCAGCAACTGTTATGAACGAAATGTTACCTTGTCCCACATTTAAAACGGTTTTCACTAGTCAATTAGGTCTCGAAAACTCATTTTGATTCACTTGCCTTATTCTCTATTTCCATCGTCCAAATTCCTACCTAATTAAAATTCAATTAATTATCGTTTTCACGTTGATATTTCACCACCGCCATGTATATTTAATCTACTTTCTAATTTAAATCGCCATTATTACAAAATTCCACACCTAAAAGGTGTTAATAAAACTTACCTACGCGATATAAATACTTAATAGCGATATTAATTATTGTTTTCCTACGTTTATAGACGTCGCGAGTGTAAATTTTAACGTTGTCTTTTTGCGTCCGTGTACGTACTTTAACGTTTTAAATGCGAAATTCAATTCGCGATAATTGCATTTCGCGGAAAAAATGTGCAAGATCAGGTTGTTATTATGTACGTTTGAAAAGTATCGTGTAATTAGATGGCGTTCGTTGTAGGACTTCATACATTGCGATAATTCTAATTATTATCGTTACGTAACGCGCGGCGAATGCTTAACACAATATGATGTATAGGAATATTGTAATTACGTAAAATAACGAACTATACAAGCGACGATACGTACGTACACATACATAGAACATATGCAGAATAAGCACATGTTGGACGCGTTCTATATTTGAAATCAACCGGGGGGGTTAATTACACAGTTTTTCTGGTTTGTAGATGCACGAAAAAGCGTTATTATACGGTTCATTTACCACGCGTTAATATCCATTTCGTGTTCGAAATGACATGCTATTAATAAGATTATTACTCACAATGAGTATAATCGTTTTCGTAAATAATTGTCTCTCTTCTGCGGCATATTTTACTCAAATAGTTTTTAAATTATACAAGCCGTACAAAAAAACTAACCGGCCACTATTGTTGCTCGTAACTTTGTTATTTGTTCCTTGCAAATGCTGCTTACTAAGAAGACAATTGAAGTGTTCGAGGTAGTGTCGCATTAAATTAATTTAGAGGAAATCGGTTTTCAAACTTCTCAATTCTTGAAATCATTTGGTTAAAGACATCGTTAACATGGACAAAGGCATACGCCTGTATTTTTAAAACAAAAATTTATACTTAGAATTACAATATGTGAACTTAATCCAGCAAAGTTTATGGTTGCTCTAACAAAAAAATATAGTTGGATTTAAGGAAAAGTGTTGTTGAGACGGGCTAAACGTGGTTAGGATGGGTAAACTGGGCCATCAAACTCAAAATCTAGAAATTCTTGTTCAATACGCTGTTTGAATTTACAAACTCGCTTTCAATATTTTCAACTTCGTTACCGTCTCTTTTAGTTGTGACACCTACGTCAAGACCAAAATGAAAATTACGATGCCCCCGATAGAGTAAAAAGAAATAAACCCTTCTAGTTTGCAAGTTTTGGTTAATTATGCTTTTCTCATGTATTAAGGTTGATCAGTCGGTTGAGTTTCTGCCCGCTTCTTCCAATATTTGCAACTTAAGCTGTTTGCTTGGAAAATTTTGAATTAAAACATTTTGGAAGGATTCCCTGCTTCAAATTTGAAGGGGAAATTATTACTTATTTATTTCGTGGCAAACTATTTTTTTTTTGTTAATAACTTTATTGATACTTTGATTTTTGACAAATGCTATAGGTAACAAAGGAACGGAGGCACAATCCATCTCTCCAGTTCAAGTAGCTGTGAGTGAAGACGTATTTCACTAAACGATTCATTTTAAAAGCAATTTCAAGCATAGCATCGTTTAGCAAGTTTTTTTTCAAGTACCCGATTAATTCAAGTTTGGTAATTCAAACGAACACAAGGTTTTGTTACGTGACGCGTGACCGTGTGAGGACGCGCAATGGTAAAATTTTAATATTTATGTTTAATGAATTTAATACCATTATTATACCTTATTTTGCAATTTGTCACTAAATTAAATCGTCCGCGAAATTAGAGAAATATTTAGCAGGTAATTAGTAAGTCAAAATTTCATTGGTGTGTTTTACCATTGCGCTAGGAGTATTGCTTAAATTGTCAATTTAGGACATATTTTCCACATTTTTTGCGAGAAAATTAATCGACTGCAATAGAAGACCGAAGAATACGAACATATGTTACCTTTTTTTAGCCAAATCAAGATCTTGGGACTTTTTTCAAAAATGTTGCCATTTTAGAGACTTTTCTAACAACTATTCGAAATTCCATTAATTTTTTCTAGTCAACGAAGTCAATGAACCTCGCTTATTTATTACTACTCTGCCAATCGAGAGCCTATCCTTTTCCATTTGATAAAATATTAGTTCAATCGCTGGCAAGTTTTAGCTAAATATTAATTAGTGTTTGGCGGATCAAAGGAAAAGGAAGCGCGATTCCAACGTACCACGGGAGTATCCGATAGTTGAACGGTAATCAATCTGTAAGCCATCAAACACGCCTCGTTTGTGTGAGCATAAATATCACGAGTTATATGCCGTACACACGCAACTATACGTTTGATTTCCGATAAATCACCGCGCTAGGCGCTGAACTCAATAAGTCGGTAAAAAAAGCCAACCTTCTAATGTATAACTGAGACATGGGTGAGTAAACATAAATATTCTTTACCGAGTGTTTCCAAATATTTATCTAAAAGTAGAAATGATAAATTTTCCTCTAAAATTAATTCGTTCCGCAAAATCTCCACTTGGCAGAATTTTCATAATTGTGTTCGGCGTCCAGAGGAATTTAACTATTACGTTTTGCCAACGACGTACCTTCTCATCTTTGCTTTAAATTCACCAACAATGAATTTCCATACGATGTGGCATTGTGCATAAAATAATAAGCTTATTAATTAAAATTAATGGAAGCGAAAACGCGTACTTCAGCTACCACAGAACCGATTATTCGATTTCGAAGACGAATATGCTAACGATTAACGGTTATGTGGTCTCCTGGACGCACATCTGTTGCAGGCAGGGGTTCGAAAGAAGTAATCGCCACCCACCCGTCTACCCAACCAGCACCGTCCACGGCCTAAGCAACGACGGCAAGGGACGAATACGAACGTGAGTGGGACTCGCTGGAGACCGGTTACATTATTCGGTCTCTGCACCACAACGGCAGAGACCCACTCTCGTCTGCTCTTGCATTACATACCTTTTCCTTCCTTTATCACTCTATAAATAAACTGGCGGTGGAAGCCGGTCTCCTCCGGCCTTATCTCTGGCTCGTTTCGCAAATTGATTTCGTATTGACTCTTAACGAGTTCGCCAAGTTCGATTCAGCTTTCGCTCGATTCGTTTCGCGCCGCGCAACGGAGAAAAAAAAAGCAAGTGGATACTGGATCAATATAGGAAGTATATCACATTCGCTTTATTTTTGGAAAGGATATGCTTAAATTTATGAAAATATGTTATTCATTTGTTCTTGTTAAATCGTTCTTCAACATTTTCAACAACTTTAGCTTTATACATCGTACCGTTATGTTAGATATTAACGGCATGTTAACCAACGATGTAACCTATTGAATACCCTGTTGCAATTCAGTTTTCTCTTGTTACAGTTTTGGATTTTTTTTTATTTTCGTCTTCTTTTGTTTTATTTTTTTCTTGAAAGTTATCGCTTCAAAAGACCAGTTGCATATTGTGTTATTAATCTGTGACATAAGAGCGGAAGAAAAAGCACATAAAAATCCTTGAGACACGCCCATTTTCACATTTTTCACGTCGGACTTCATTCCATTCCAAAGAACTCGCTCGATTCTCTCACTTAAGTATGATCGGAACCCGTTTACAGCAATTCCTCTAATTTTCTGAGAAGCAGGTTGATACAATCAAAGGCCTTTCTGAGATCTACGAAGGTATCATATTAATTTACGGCAAGCTTGATATAATCAGACAATGCCGTATTAACACCCTTATCTTTTATAAAACCATGCTGATCAGCAATCATCAAACTGTTCACAATGTGGAATAACATTCATCTAAATTCTGATGTCCAATCCTCCTTTGCATACGCGACATTTATCGCTAGTTACATAAGACTTCTTCCCACTGCTCAGTTCTCATTTTTCCAAAACACCTTCGTGTCATGTTTTCAAAATTTATAGTACGAATGTAGCTGCGAGCCGTTGAAATCTAGATTCAATAAATTGATTTATGCTTGTGGTGAGTTTCGATTGTTCATTGCTCGCTGCGTACCTAACAGATTAAAATGATAATTATGATTTATTGCGATTGGTTGCCTTTGCTACGTTTTCTTTCATTACAATTGTAAATTCAACGTTGACATTTTTTTTGCTCCCGCATTATGCGCAGGTTGTTAATACACAATTTTATCAGACAGCAGACATTTGTTGCAAATTAGTTTGTAGACTGATAGGAAAGAGGGATTGTACAAATTGTTGTAGGATCAGTAAAATTATCGGCATTTGTACCGGGTGTTTTGTAACCTCGGTAGAATCTTTAATTTTGTTTCTTTTTTAATACAACGATTGCTTTGATTTTTTAAACTACCGGTAAATTTTGAAGAAATAAGATGTAACATTCCTTAACCTTAAGCTCGTTAATCTTCGAGATAAGCTTGATGTCCTAAAAATTATATTACTTAGATTATTTGAGAAGGCCGGTTCACCTAGAATAAGTTAACCAAATTTTGAAATATTTTAATAGAGACTTGCTTACACTTTCAGATGTTTAAGTTGAGCTTCATCGAAAATCTCGTGCTTTCTATTCGACAATATTTATTGTTCGTTTACTTATATTGGCTCATTTAGTAGCATTAGTATTAGTATCAATGGGTCTTTAGTCACTGCGACTTTGCAACAACATGCCCTTATATGTGTTAGAATAGGTGAAGGCTCTTGATAAACCTTAATACCACTCTAGGAACTTCTTCCTTCAGTTCAGTAAATGACAAAAATGGTTTCTGAAATGTTGTTGTCGAGTGCGACTGATGGTAGCACATTGGCATAGAATGTGCTCTGCCATCTCCAGACCTTCTTAGCATAAACGACAGATTTGATCTTCAGCTTTTCCTAGTTTACTTTACTTGTTTTGTGGGGTTCTTTTGTAGGCTGCAAAACGGATTAGGACCGACGAAGGGCACATTCGCTCCTTCTCTGGCCAGCTTGTCTGCCTCTTCATTACCTTCAATCACTTGATGGCGACCCACCACAAAGTAACGTGGTTTTTGTGTATACATTCGTGAATAAAACCAGATTCATATGTGTAGGCTTTGATAGCCTTTAGGACTGCCTGACTGTCACTGAATGTACACTACCCGACAAAAACATAGACGTGGTATCGTTTTTACTTACGAAACAAAGTTTATAGACATTATATAAAATGTAAATGAGGGTTATTAATACTTGTTATGTAAATAGTCCATTTATAGATATTTCTGGGTATTTATTGCTTTATGAGGGGGAATTGAGATTTTCCCAGATCAAAATAGGAATTTTAAATGCGACAAAAATTTGGACCCTGCGCATTTATTACATTAATATAAGCGAAAATTTTTTAATTTGATACTTCTCTTTATATGCAGCGGTTGTGCTGGTAAAGTGAACACATTTCACCGCGAGAAATTATATTTTACAAAGTGTTTGCAATATGGGTAGAAAAAAGCAATTATCCTTGATAGAAAGGGGTAAAATTCTAGCCTGGCACCAGAATGGTGTTAGTAAGAAGGAAATTGCTCGTCGGTTACGAAGAAGCGACCATTCCGTTAGAAATTTCTTAAAAGATCCGGAAAATTACGGCAAACCAAAAGGCCAGGGGCGACCGAAAGCTGTAAGTGAGCGGGATAAACGCGTGATATTGCGGTGTGCATCCAATTCTTCTGCGTAGGCGAGAGTTATTGCAGAACAGGCGGAGGTACAAACGCACGTGCGTAATGTTCAAAGGATTTTAAAGGCGTCACCGGTAATATCACGGAAGAAAATGTTGAGAAAACCGCAACTTTCAGCGAAACACAAAGAAGCGAGGTTGAGATTTGCTGAAGAACACGTATCCTGGAAGAAACAATGGGAAAAAGTTATATTTTCCGATGAGGAACGTTTTAATTTAGACGGACCGGATGGGTACGCGCATTATTATCATGATCTGAGAAAGGAACCAAAAGTGAAAATGACCAGACAATTAGGGGGTGGATCTGTGATGATATGGGCAGCGATTGGATTCCGCGATGAAAGTGAGATAGTGTTTTGCACAAACAAAATTACATCTGTGACGTATAACGACTTATCCTGCGTGACAATCTTATACGTTTTGGAAACCAATGGGTTGGGCGCAATTTTGTCTTTCAGCAAGATAACGCGCCAATTCATAAAGCAAACACCATTACTGAATGGTTTAAAGATAAAAAGATTAAAACTTTACAGTGGCCGGCACGGTCACCAGACTTAAACATTATTGAAAACATGTGGGGTGAATTGGCACGTCGCGTTTATGGCGGAGGCCGTCAATATTTCACGGTACAGGAACTGAAAACTTCAATAGTGACTGAATGGCAGAATATCCCTCAAAATTATGTGTTAAATTTATATAAATCTATTAATAACAGACTATTGGAAGTGATTAAGAACAATGGAGGATCTACGCATTACTGATCACTCGTTTGTTGATTTTTGTTTCACATTTGCAACAGAGCGTCTAAATTGTTGTCGCAGAAATTGTTGAAACATTGGAGTAATAATTTATTATTTAGTTCATATATTACTGGAGGAGATATTTTTAAGTTTATTTTACTTTTACGAATAAAAACTTAATTAGATATCTTGCTAGTTTCGCAAAGAAATGTTGTAACCCTTAAAACCCGTAAAACATCTTATCGCGTCTAAGGTTTTGTCGGGGAGTGTAGTTATATTTGGGCCTCGTATTCCTATTTCGAGGTTCTTTATGACGCACAAGTTCAAAGCAGAGACCTCTGTTTGAAATATTCTTCTATTCGTGAGCCGTCCATGTACCATACCAGGGTACCTCTTTTGCTTTGAGGCTGACCGGATGCCTACCCAGTTGGTTCATTTCTTCTTGTAATGTTAATATTAAATATTTATTTTCTGGCCTTCATTTTTTAAATCGTCACCTAATAAGAATATAAATACGACAGTTTACCAATAAAACACCCAGTATACCACCTATTATTTTAGTATTTTTCTCTAAGAATCTTGTATACAACCTTACACGAAGGCTTGGAAATATACTTCCTTAAATCTAAGCTTAACACAGGTTACATCAGATTACAAAACACCACTTAATAGTACGCGACGGTAATCCAGTAAATATTATCTGAAACGATTCTGGCGAGATTAATATCCAGCAACGCTCTTGGGCTACTTTCCGTACAATTTTTTTCCTAAGGCGCTACGACATTAATACCCCGTTGGAGACTATGGTATTTACGATATACGCACGCATATTTTATATGCCCCATTGCGAAACGGAGCACTAATAAATTCAAATAGTTTATATTCGTTGATCACTTTTATAATTGTAGGAGTTGTTTATTGATCACGTTTGCAAACAACAACATAAAAACATTACGCCGACAATAACCTCGTTATAAAAACAAATCTACAACAGCGATTAAACAAAAGAAGTCGACGTGCAATTTACAATTGAAATCAAACGTGTTAGGACAATTTATTAGACAAAGTCAAGAGCAAAAAAGATTTATTGGAGTATTGTCCTTATACAATGTACTGCCAGTTAATATTATTCAGACACAGTTACACTGTAGCCAAGGTATGGGTAGACATTATTGTACGAATGCACGAATGATAATGGAAAGCCTTTCCTATTTTATTATTGCAATTAGAACATAAATACAATTAATATATTTATTACGCGGTGTCACTGCGCGCGTAATACACTTACAACTGTCGTATCATTTGTTCGTATTCCACTGTTAGATTTGTCGCTTCCTTGAGTATGAAATTTAATGGTGTGTAATTTTGAATTATTATGTTTGAGCTCGTTTAGAAACATTGATGATACAAGGTTTATTTAGCTTCTAATTAAGACTCCCGTGCTATCTTAGATCTATGAAATGGAGTCACAGATATCCTGTCCTGCTGTGCGTTCAGTAGTAGTCATCGCTAAATAAAATTTAAACTAAAGAAATCGCTGTTTCCTTGATTTTCTGATGTTTAGTGAAACCTTTCGACAACGAACAATTTTGGGGTACAGACTATTGTTCGTTGTGAGAAGGTGTTCGCTGTAGAAAGAGCAAAGAGGCTTCACAAAGAATTTTATGTTTAATTACAAATTTAAAATTTCATTTGAATTTTACTTACATTTTTTATGTGAAGAGTTGCATATTTGTAGAAGGCCTCTAGGTCCTTCAGTTTAACAATGTAACAGTTATTGGAACTTCCTTTTCATGGTACTGATGGAATCTATGACTAATAGTCGTTAATAGCAATTTCTCAGTAGGTATTTTGTCTGTTACCAAATTATGATTTAGGACACTGGGACTACCCCAAAAAAATTAAACTTTTAAATTTAGATAAATTCAGAATTGGGGAACAGTAACCGGTTTATATCGCTGCTTCCTGAACGGCAGGCATGCGTTTCTTTGGCACTAGACGGCGCCAAGAAATGTCGAGTTTGTCGTTTTGAAAGTTGTGGTATTAACTGTGAGGCAACAGCGATAGAAGGTAGAGATAAAAAATTACTCTCGGAGCCACGCTGATGACGCCGGGTAGGCAGAAACATGTCCGTGTGTTAGTGTAATTTTTTTCTCTCCTTTTATTGCGTTTGCCGTGAATTATTCCATCAATACCATGAGGAAGCTAACCTATCTTAGCATTATATTTTTTGGTTATTGTTTTTAGGCATTTTTTGATGTGTTCTGTTTAGATAAATTTGTTGATTTTGATGTCCGCATGGCTCTAGAGAAGGTCCGTTATTTATAAGTGAACCTGCTGGTAAAATCAAAAGCTCCTCTTTAAGTTCCTATCTTGTCTTTGGAACGGAGATTGGAGTGTATAGATGTAAGTAATGTTTTAATTTCGATGGTACCATAAATCACACAAACGTCCCAAAGGGGAATTTAACATGAATCTTCGTCCATATAGGGCACCTCTATTTGCCTTTTTTTTATTCTGTTCTTCCTATTGTGACTATCATTATTGATATTGTTTTACACTAGCACTATTAGTGTCAAAATCATATTAATTTTAATTTGAGAAATTTATCCATTCTGCTGTTTGGAACGATTAGAACTATTTTAAGTTACGGAAAATTAATTTGTCGCAAAACACCTACAATTATTATAAAACAATACGTTTTGGGACATTGACAATCTTCCCAAAAAGCTGGATTTGAAGAAGAACAATCTGATTATTTTATCCCACAGTACGCGTTATTTAACTCGCAGAAATAAATCAGAGACAAAGGAAAAAACAAAAACGTGTTTCAAAATAACAAATACAATAAATTGCGGTAAAAATAAGAACATAAAAAATACTGCTTCCGTCTAAAAATATTTTATTGGGTCTTTGAATAGAAGCCAAAACTATTTTTTTTTAAGTCACTTAGCCCTGGTTTTCAGGTTTCCTAGACGAAACAAGTCACCGTTTGGATGTTGTAACACCGCATATTTTTCTTGTTAATACTTCAGCACAGAATCCATCTTCACTTGTCATTATAACAGTAAACTAGCGCACATGCTTGGGTAGGTAATATAAATAAGAAGTAAAAAGGTTACATAAAACTGTCTTAGAAGCAGTAAAAATACATTTTTATAATTAAATTAAATTCGGTACAATTTTAGTCAAACAGTTTCCAATTATCACCGACATACGGGTATATACACTACCGCTCTAAGTAGTTGGATCATTGTTACAGCTCGCGTGAGTCGGGGTATCTTTTCAATTAGTTTCTGCAAAGCCTGGTTTAAAATACTCTTTTATTCCTGTCGGGGTGCAATCTATAGGCTTCCTTTCGAAATGGGATCGGTTCAAGTTCATCGTCCAATAAATTGATGGAATTACGATGGGCTGCATAACATTGTCTTAGCTCTGCTAATTCAAATAATTTTTGCAAATTTTGGGCGATATCTTTATATGTCTGCGTGGAAATGAAGTTCTGGCCAATAAATCGCAAACCAAAAGGAATTGGATGGTTATTATTGCTTCGATCTCATGCACAGCTCTTGTAATAGTGAACGAAATGCAACGCCTCATTGTCACCGTGTTTTACACACCAGAAGTCGATCGTCACATAACCACCGCTCCTCTTTGACCGAACACTTGTTTCCCGTAAGCGCAGCCTTGCGGAAAACAAGTCTCGACAAATTTGCATCACGCTTTATTGTTGGTAAATTAATCTTTATTTGAGCTACAGGGCGTGTTTAAAACAAATATCTATTGTTGAATTGAACGTATTTAAAAAAAATTCTCTTGGCCAAACTTCTCTGAACCATAGTGTATTTATTCTGCACTTTCGAACGACTCAAGGCGGTCTACATGTTTCATCGTCCTTGTTGCATTTGCAATTAGCGTGATTTAAGCAATTAGGAATTCATTTGCCGTTTCTGTTCGTTGTGTGCGGCTTATGTGCGGAGGTTAGTAACGGCGGAGTTTCGTGCTTTTTACATGGACGCAGTGCCGTGTTCATGCTCGGTGCAGCGGATAGAATATTATCCATTTTAAGGCTGCTAATTCGGTAATGTATTAGTGTAACCTTCTGCGTGACACGTTTGGAAGAAAACAAACGCGCTCACGACCGATACCACGGCGAATAACCATCACGAACTGAATATGAAAAAGATCGTGTCGTTTGTTGTTGTAGTTCTTTGATGGACGTGTCAATGGACGTATTTGACAACCTTTCGTTAGATGTGGTCTCCAAATAGAGGACTTAATTCGTTTGTTGTTTTTTCTTCGAGTTAAAACAAATTAGCCTATCAAGGCATAACGAGATATTTACAATAATTACGGACTTGCGTTTCAGAAATGACGGAGCAGTTGGAGATTCTATCTGCACGTAAACCAGCATGTACAAATAGATGTGCTATACCTTGAATTTTCATATACTGTCTTCCAAAAGTAACACACTCAAAATTTATACTTTTTTTCAGTTTTGTCTTTCAAAAAAATCAAACACAGATGGATTTATATTTCATCGTCATATATTCGTCGTATTTCCCTATTTGACGGAGATGTGGTCGTTTGTACACTGCCGTTCAGTGAAGTTCGGTCATACGATAAAAATCTATTATATCACACTGTATGCAATTATTAATACATAAAATTAGAAAAATATTAAGCATACACTCTTTTCTAAGGGATTAAAGCCATAAATTACTATGTAAAGTGGAAATATTGCGACAACCACAATAAAGTCCCTTTTATTATCATTCCGAGAATTTCTCGGAAGTGCCGATCTTTTGAAACGGGTCGTTTGGGGATTATTAACGAACAATACATTTAGGAAATATACCGCAGTATCACTCTTGTTTATTTATCGCGGGCGTAAAGATATAAATTTGCTTCGTTTTACTGTTGAACGTGTGTTGGTGTGCATCTGTCGTTTTTGCGCGAAAGTTTTAAGAAAATTTACTTCAAAATGGCACGTGGTAAGCCTACCAGTGTAGAAAACCGTTCACGCATTATTACGCTGTTTGAAGAAGGATATTCGGGGCGACAAATTGCTGAAAAATTAAATATGAGAAGTTCAACGGTAAATGACATCGTAAAGCGATATCGGACAACTGGAACTATGGAAAATCGTGTTCGTCCCGGAGCATCTAGGAAAACAACAAAAGCTGAAGATTTGAGAATTGTATTATTAAGCAAACGCAATAAAAAATTAACAGCGTCACAAATAGCAGCCGAAGTCAATCGCGGCCGTGAAGAACAAGTTTCGGCGAGTACGGTAAAACGTTGACTTCAACAAGCGGACCTTCATGGACGCATTGCCATTCGAAAACCCTTATTACGTCGGGGCAACAGAGCAAAACGGCGACAGTGGGCCCGTTCTCATCTAGATTGGTCGTTAGATGATTGGAAACACGTGCTTTGGAGTGACGACTCAAAGTTTGAGGTTTTTGGGCAAAATCGACAAGTTTATGTCCGAAGATCTGTAACCGAAAAGTGATCCCGAACTGCATTGTGCCTACAGTGAAGCAAGGGCGTAGTTCTGTGTTAGTGTGGGGATGTTTCTCCTTTGCTGGGACGGGAGATTTATGCAGAGTGCAGGGTGTAACGAGGAAGGAAAATTATTTTGCAATACTCCAGAATCATGCAGTGCCATCAGGATTGCGTATAATAGGCCGTAACTTTACATTCATGCATGACAACGACCCAAAACACACTGCGTTAGTGTGTAAGAACTATCTAAAGGAGCAAGAAGAACAGCACACCCTGAAAGTAACGACATGGCCCCCACAAAGCCCAGATTTGAACCCTATAGATAGAGTTGTGGGAGGAACTGGACAGGAGGATCCGAAAAATATGCCCAACTTCACAAGAACATTTACGGAATATTCTGCAACATGAACGGATTAATATTTCACAATCCGTTTTAACAAAACTTATCGAAAGAATGCCTAGAATAGTTCGAGCGGTGATTAACAGCAAAGGAGGTTTTTTCGATGAAAAAAAAAATATAATGTTCAGTATATTATATTAGGCCAGAATAACTTTTTATTTATTTATGTTTGTCTTTTTTACCTGTACATACAATAAAATTGCATTTTGTTTTTAGTTTCGTTTGTTTCTGTAACCTTTTCATGTTTTTTACCAACCGACCGAACTTCTCTGAACGGCAGTGTATATGTTTCGAATGAGATATCCTTACGTCATCATTGATTATTTATTAAATTAATCTTAAAAAAATCAACAACTATTACGCATTGAAAATTGATACTTCTCAAGATATTTCGGAAAATGTGGACGGGACAACCTGGACAGGAATCTTCATCTAGTGATTGGTGACCATGTTCAAACGATTTTGACCATTCGCAAATAGTCAACATTTCTTCGGGAATAATTTTTTGAGATTTTCTCGAAAGAGTAGAATTAATAAACAGGAGGTTAACAGCAGAGTGCCAAATATACGCGGCTAGAAAGCCAAAAGATGTTATTTTCGACTAACGGCGCCACATTTATACATAATGTATTCTACTGTCTCTTAATCTTCGACAGATTTTTAGATTTACAGGTCCCTTCATTAGTTCTGCCAGGATTTCTAAATCTTGGGAAATAGAAGGCGATATTCTCAGTAAAATGCTTATTTGTTTGTAAATGTAACAAAATTAATATTCAAAAAATCAAGTTACAGGAGTCCTCTACCCTCTTTTACTTAACCGACAATCTACAGCCTCTGTTCAACTTAATGTCTCTCACGACAAACGACCTTCGTGTACCTGTCGAATAAAACGTGACGAAGCGAGATGGAAAATATTTAAAACGCTGCCGTTATTAGCAGATATTTTAATGTGAAATTCAAGGAAATTTCCTAATTTACATACGCAATAGGGAAACAGGTAGAATTTATTTAAATAAAAAGTAGCCGAATGTTTCTATTAAAAATAAATTTAACCAAAAATTTCGTAGTTTCGGCAAACCGTCTTGTTTTATGGAATGCGTGTGTTTTTAAATAGAATATCCCTGTAGATATATTATTACGTCGTTGGATGCCTGCTTCTCTTTAAGTCATGACAACCTTCGTCAACAATCCCTATGCTTGTCTCTAGTTTGCTTTTTGAGATAATTGAGATAATTAAGATTTGCAAAATCGCCAGGGCGATGAGTGGCATTTATTCTATTCAGTTTTCAGCAAGATATTTCAAAGAAAACAATTCTACTAGATTCTACAAGATGGAATCGGAATCGTTGAAAGTGTAATACCTATTATCTCAATTTTTGTCTGCATTGCGAAGAAAACTTGCCTTCGATGGAATATGCTCTAACTTCGTTTTCGTTCGTTTCGACGTAACAGTAAGAACGTAATGAATACAAGAATTTTAACTTGTTTAGCTCACAATGATAGTGTTTTCGAATATAGACAATAAATGTCTCAAAGAATTTTTATATCTCATCTTTCTGTAATGTTCGTTCTTTCACGTATTCATTGCTTTATCGCGTTCGCAAAAGATTGATTTTTTATTCTTTCTTTTCGAAATACTTTCTTTGCTCTAAATTCAATCCGCCGTACGCCGTAAATAATATTTAATTGCAGATTAAAAAAGATGGGTAAAACATCCTGTTGTTCAAACAAAATCGTAATTTTTCAAGCTACATTCGATGTTTGTGTTAAAGGAAGCTGCTATTTTCAAAATCCGGCTTATCAAACTACAGAAATGGATGTTTCTTAATTGCTCGAATCTTTTTGAACAGTTCGAGAAACGCAAATACGTTCTTCGTAAATAGTTCGAACAACTATTCCCTTTAATTGGACGGCTATTTGAACAATTTATGAGCAATTAAGAAACACGTCCAAAATATTTAACAAAGTCTCTGTTTTAAGAAACCTTCCTATCTTTGTACAAAGAGAAATGTATCGAAGGAATAAAAAAATCTAGGAGTTACTCATGATAATTTAAAATTCAAATAGTTCTATTTTATGTTTTGGATATAGGGAGTTATGATATGGAGAGGTAGAAGGAGTAAAGGGGTTGGCAACTATGAGTTAATTGATGCCACTTTAAATGCAGAAAAGTACCAACATTTTTTCTCAAGAAGCTTGATTCCAACAGTGGAACAAAGTTTTGCAAATTAATGTTTTGTATTTCAACAAGACGGTGCACCTTACTACACTGCCAAAAGAATAACAAAGTGGTTTGGCGAGCGTAATTTAAAATGTTGATCATGGCCGTCAAGTAGTCCCGATTGTCATTGAAATTTTACGGCATTAGATGAAGAAGTCTTTGCGGAACGATCCTCCAGCATTAAGGGCAAAAATCATGCAAATTTGGAACTCTTTCACCCCTGAATATTGCAAGACTTTAGTAGATTCCATGCTAAAACGGGTACAAGCCGTAAAAGGTGATGTTACCTCCTATTAATGTATAAGATTCAAATGCGTCCGAATATTTATTTGTTAGCAAATTTCCTACATTGTTCGAACATATGGTTGTTAGGGCTAGTAAATGGGAATAAAACGTACAGGCAACGTCACAAGCGACTTGACTCCTTGAAAAGCTACTATCTTTGATTTCCCTTTACCTAAAATGAGCGAATTAACTATAAATGTTTAAACGATTGTTTTCTTTTTACTTTGGGATTCTTCCACTTTTACCAACAAACTTGGTTAGTTGCTGTTCTTTAAATTAATAAGTTAGAGAGATTTGGGAACCTTGGTATGCGCGTTAACTTACGTTCAAAGTTATATTTTCTCAGTTTGCACAACATTTGGCATCCATTTCAACGCGCTGCCTACATAAAAATCGCTTGTTTACAATACTCGGCGTTTGCTTCAGGATAGAATTTTAAAATTATGACTAGTTTAAGCGGCCATAAATCAATTTATTAAAAACTAAGTACCGACTCATGAATTTCGTAGCGTAATACGAGGATACGAAACGATCCTGAAGAAAAACCAACATCTCAGAAGAAAAAAAAAAAACACGTAGATTCCCGACTACACATCAAACGTAAAATACGCACGCGAAGCGCTCTATACGATGTTCGCGGAATCCGACCTCGCAAATCAAGTTACGTTCGCCGCGCGATGACAAATGCGAATTGCGGTAGCTGTGCGAGCGGCGAATTCGAAGAGAGAAACGATAGCCGGCTACCGCTGCTGCATCGCCGCCACCCTAGGTCTTAAAATTACAAATCAGCACATCCGTTAGGATATCGTTCGGCGCGGATTCTAAAAGCGATCGCGGCGCAAACCAAAACGAATAATATCGGATTCAACGATGCCGAGCATTTACATTTAGACGCGGCTCGGTCGGATTCTTCGTTCGGGATGTATGTGTGTGTATACGCGATTTTACGTTTCGCTAAATATTTTGACAGACTAAGAGAAATATTTACGCAAAGACACGTTAGACGATATTTTTCGTAGTCATTTTAAATATTTTAAGAGCACTAAAGGTATTTTCCCCGTTTTAAAAATATCGCCTGATTTATTTTTCGCCATCCGCTGTACGAGCGTTTCGAATGGAATGCCTTAAAGCACGTTTTTGACGTTAACGCATGAGAGGTCTGAATTAAGTAACAGAATGTTAAAAATTGCAAAGAGAGTTAGTTTAGTTATTTCAAGAAAGACCATTTCAAAGATATTAAGACTTACCACCTGTGAGATTGACAGACGAGTTAAAGAACTAGTCTTCGAAGAAATAAAGAATAAAAAAGATGGTTCAAGATGGCATCTTTGTTCTTACAACGCGTCGGAAATGGTAAGTCATTAAATAAATAATGTTAAGGAAAGATCAAATCATCAACTGATTAATTCACTACCATGTCGTCTAAGTTCCAATGGAATAGCAGAAAATAATGTTAATATTGTAAAGAATTATTTGGGGAAGAGAGGTTCAGTATTAAATACAATTAGAAATAAGGGTACCTTTTATTATTAATAATAATAATAATAGGGTACCTTTAATGCAGTTTGACCTGCTGATTAACAGGGATTACGACCATTTTGTGGTATCCTCAATAGTTTTTGAGAATAGTTGAGTGTAGGCTTTCACGACCGTAATCCATAGTAGAAATGTCTCTCGGGTGATGTCGTGTAGTTAATATTAACTACACGACATCACCCGAAAGACAGTTTTTGAGAAATTTGAGAAATTGTACATGGATATATTGAAAGTTTAAAGAGGTCCTTTATAAGGGGCTGGCTTCATAATTTAGGCTGGATAAAGGGTCTTAAGTCACTCACAGTTGTAGGAGAATTACTCTTAAATAGAAGAGTAACAATGCTGAACCTCCGGAAACACGCATGCCAACAAGTAGGTATTAATCAGATGTTCAATAACAGGCAGTAGAAATTGATAACATATCAGCAGAATCTTCCTGTGATATCCACATCCTTAACTAAAATTCCAGTTAATCAACTTACTATAAGAAAAAGATACATACAGTGCCCGACACTTGATTACTCTCACATAGCGATTGATGTAATTTGGTTCAAAGATCACTGATTACATTCACAAATCCAAGCATATATTTAGATTACACGTTTTAACTTTGCCTGAAGATTTCGAATCGCTAATATCTTTGCCATTTATAACAGTTTCATTGTCATTTCTATTGCGACACTTGATTAATCTCACTAAATTTTTTTGATTACAGTTAGCTGGGGGATCGTAAAATAAATGAAAACTACGGTGCTTAGCAACAAGTCAAGGATTGTTTCACAATAGTTGTTACAATACTTGGTTGTCAGTGTGGGTCGTGGAAGAACTTTATGTTTAGAAGAAAGAGGAAAAATCCAAACTCTTCATAGTCGAAATGTCTTTCGGATGATGTCGTGTAGTTAATATTTTACTTGACTTCAGACTTAAAGACTGTCTTTAGAAATCTTCTGAAGAAGCTGACAGCATGGTCAGCGAAACGTCAAGTAAAATAGTAACTACACGACATCACCCGAAAGACATTTCTACTATGGATTACGGTCGTGAAAGCCTACACTCAACTATCCAAACTCTTCGTCGAGAAGGCTACTCTAATCGAGAAATCGCTAGAAAAATTGAACGAAGCATGTGGGTAGTTCACGCTTACCTGAAAAACATCAAAAACTATGGCAATAATCGGAGAGGTGGCATTGTAATGGCAACAACAGGAAAGGAGCGTCGTGCGGTTTTGGGGACGGCGGTCAATTCTTGTGCTACAGCTAAGCAAATTAGGGATCGAGTCGGAAATCATGCTTCCGTACGAACCATTCAAAGGGTGATAAAGAAATGTCCACACTTGAAAAGAAGAAAACTGCGCAAGAAACCCCTCCTGTTGGAGCATCATAAGCAAGCCCGATTAGAATTTGCTCGCATTGGTATTGAATGGGTAGATGAGTGGAAAATAGTTGTCTTTAGTGATGAAAAAAAGTTTAATTTGGATGGATTTGGTGGCTTCCAACGATTTGATGTTGGCAGAACGATTTTTATCGCGTCGTCATATCCGAGCTGGCTCAGTAATGGTTTGGCGTGCGATTTCAAGTCGAGAATAAGTGAGACGAGAAATTCTGGAAGGAAGACAGACTGCTCAAAAGTGCCTGGAGTTGCTCCAGAGACAAATCGCTAATATTGACTTGATGTTTTCCGATGAAGAATGGACATTTCAATATGATAATGACAGCAAGAATATTCAACACATGGATGAACGACAACAATATCGATGTTCTGGAATAGCTTGCCCTTTCCCCAGACATCAATATTATAGAAAACTTATGGGGCTGGATGACGAGACAAGACTACAGCGAAGGAAGACAGTTTAACACTAGAGAAGAATTGATGTTAGCCATAAGAACCACTTGGGAGGCAATTCCAATGAATTTGTTAAATAACACTTCGTCGCCTCATCGCAAGTTAACAGTTATTGAGAAACGAAGAGGTCTTACTCATTATTAAAATAAAATATAGTTGCTTTATTTCTATTTCTTGTTGATTTTTTTTTGGGGGTGAGAGTAATCAATTGTCGCTTTGAAAATTACCATCAGAGCGAAAAGAAATTCTGAAAAATTGGTTTTTGAAATTGTTACGGCAAACTGGTGTCCAGATTTGTACACGGGACCTAATTTAACTATTTTTATAGTCATTTTAACTAAAAGGTTAATGTTTCAACGAAATGGCGTCAATTGTGGGATGAGAGTAATCAAATGTCGGGCACTGTACGTAGCAAATCCTATTATCGCGTTTCTATCAAAGCTTTTCAATTATACAGGAAACGACTACACGGATTATAGAATCTAGTATTCATATGTAGGTAGCTGTGTAAATTCGACTAAAAAAAAATGTATAAGCGGTATATATTTCTCATTATAGAAAACATATTAGATTTTTTCTGAAGATCCTATCGTGATTACAGGAAATATATTAGAAGATCGTTTAACATAAAAAGTTGTTACGGGATTATTTCGATTAATAGATTCGGATCTCCTATCGCTGAAATATGTACGTAATGCTTTCTAGATTTACTCACGGCAATTGAGAAATTCCAATACTTAACTTCAGAGCTATAGACGCGTTCAATAAAATAGAATGTTACATATTATGCTGCAGGTTCGTTCGATTGTATATGGACTATAGCGGTGATTACTAGTTATCCATTTAGGATATAATATAGTATATAATTTCCCTAATTACATATTTAAAATAATATTATGTTTGTTAAAATAGAATTGCGGACAGCAAGTAACAGGTGTTCGAATCTAACGTAACCCAAATTATTAACGGAACCATTTTCATTTAAATTCTACATACACTGCCGTTCAGTGAAGTTCGGTCATACAATAAAAATCTATTATATCACACTGTATACAATTATTAATACAGAAAATTAGAAAAATATTAAGCGTACACTCTTTTCTAAGGGATTAAAGCCATAAATTATTATGTAAAGTAGAAATATTGCGACGACCACAATAAAGTCCCTTTTATTATCATTCCGAGAATTTCTCGGAAGTGCCGATCTTCTGAAACGGGTCGTTTGGGGATTATTAACGAACAATACATTTAGGAAATATACCGCAGCATCATTCTTGTTTATTTATCACGGGCGTAAAGATAGAAATTTGCTTCGTTTTACTGTTAAACGTGTGTTGGTGTGCATCTGTCGTTTTTGCGCGAAAGTTTTAAGAAAATTTACTTCAAAATGGCACGTGGCAAGCCTACCAGTGTAGAAAAAATAAATATGAGAAGTTCAACGGCAAATGACATCATAAAGCGATATCGGACAACTGGAACTATAGAAAATCGTGTTCGTCCCGGAGCATCTAGGAAAACAACAAAAGCTGAAGATTTGAGAATTGTATTATTAAGCAAACGCAATAGAAAATTAACAGCGCCACAAATAGCAGCCGAAGTCAATCGCGGCCGTGAAGAACAAGTTTCGGCGAGTACGGTAAAACGTCGACTTCGACAAGCGGACCTTCATGTACGCATTGCCATTCGAAAACCCTTATTACGTCGGGGCAACAGAACAAAACGGCTACAGTGGGCCCGTTCTCATCTAGGTTGGTCGTTAGATGATTGGAAACACGTGCTTTGGAGTGACGAGTCAAAGTTTGAGGTTTTTGGGCAAAATCGACGAGTTTATGCCCGAAGATCTAAAACCGAAAAGTGATCCTGAACTGCATTGTGCCTACAGTGAAGCAAGGGCGTAGTTCTGTGTTAGTGTGGGGATGTTTCTCCTTTGCTGGGGCGGGAGATTTATGCAGAGTGCAGGCTGTAGTGAGGAAGGAAAATTATTTTGCAATACTCCAGAATCATGCAGTGCCATCAGGATTGCGTATAATAGGCCGTAACTTTACATTCATGCATGACAACGACCCAAAACACACTGCGTTAGTGTGTAGGAACTATCTAAAGGAACAAGAAGAACAGCACACCCTGAAAGTAATGACATGGCCCCCACAAAGCCCAGATTTGAACCCGATAGAGTTGTTGTGGGATGAACTGGACAGGAGGATACGAAAAATATGCCAAACTTCATAAGAACATTTACGGAATATTCTGCAACATGAATGGATTAATATTCCACAATCCGTTTTAACAAAACTTATCGAAAGAATGCCTAGAATAGTTCGAGCGGTGATTAACAGCAAAGGAGGTTTTTTTCGATGAAAAAAGAATGTTCGGTATGTTATATTAGGCCAGAATAACTTTTTATTTATTTATTTTTGTCTTTTTTACCTGTACATACAATAAAATTGCATTTTGTTTTTAGTTTCGTTTGTTTCTGTAACCTTTTCATGTTTTTTTAATAACTGACCGAACTTCTCTGAACGGCAGTGTACGTCCTTCTTATTTCTTACTTTTTTCTACAATTCCATTAGCAAAGAAGGGAACCTAAAAATACACGTGTCATGGATGTAATTTGGTGTAGAGCGGTTTGAACTTTAAAAGGAAAAGTATCAAATGGTGTATCTATGTATATCACGTGTAGCTATGATTCATACCTACACGTGAATAGAGTAGGGTGTGCGTGTGCGTCACACCTGTGCTGTAATCCAACACATTTTGTGAAGTAGATATATTAGAAAACTAAATGAGGGTAGTCTGGTAATCTTATTTCTTAAACGTTGTCTTTCCAAAATTTATAAAGCTTAACATTTCCTGTAATTGCAAGAAACCACTAAACGCCATCTTAAAATAATTCGTTTTCAGACGAATTTTCAAAAATTATTTTTTTTCCCAAGGGTCCAAAGGCGCTATGCCACAACAAGGAATTCCGCGGAATTTGTTCTAAAAAGAACTGATTTGCAATCAATCATCGGAGATCTTTAATAAAACCGGAATTGTACCGTTAAGTAGAGGTCTAATATGAATGTGATAAAGACCATCACATTCGTAAATCTAATTTTATGAAAATCTCCGTCTTCTGAGCGACACTTTGAAGGTAGAAAACAGAAAAAATAGTTTCTGGAGGCGAGATTTGGTGCGGTCTATCAATTCGGGCCCCAATTCGTGAATTTTTGCCATGGCAACCATGGTGAGTTATCTTGGTGGAACCAAACTTTCTTCTCCTTCAAGTAGAGGCGTTTTCCCACGATTTCTGCCTTCAGCGTCTTAAGTGCTGATGCGTAATATACCCGCGTTATTGTTTTTCCTTTTTGCAAGATATTCGATTAACACAACTCTATAACTATTACAAAAAAGATTCCAGCCGATGGAATAGTCTTTAGCATTTTTTTTTATCCGATTCACCCTTCACAGTCAACTATTCGACAGTGCCTTCAGGGACATCTGCAATTATTAATCGACGTCAAAACTTCACTGAAATTGCTTCAGCTGGACTCGAATTTTCATTCGAATGCATTTTTGTGTCTGACTGAGCATGTGCGTCATCCGATGCGCCAATACGTCCTTTCGAGATGCCCATGGCCTCTATTATCTCTTTAATCTTAATTCGACGGTCGCCTATCACCATTCGGTGAACTGTTCCGATGATCAGTGGCGGTTGCAATTTTTGACCGTCACGAATGTTCATCGTCCAATAAGCTAGTGGGATCAGATCTAGATTCAGCTTTCCAAAATTTTACCAAAACAAATGATGGTGAAGAGTTGCAGTAAACAGCATCCATCTCAGCTTTAATGTGCGGTTCAATATTCGAATTCTCCCATCGAGAAATACTAACATCGACTAACACAAACAATTAACGTTAAACAACGATAAGCGCATGTTTCAACGCCTGTTCTAATATTTTTGACAAGGAAGGCCATATTCGTGGAGAGCTTTGAAAGTTTTCAGCCTATCCTCGTACGTAGTGATATGAAACAGATCGTTTACGTGTAAATTAATTGCAATACGTTTTATTGCTCATTATTCTACGCCATTTGTCACACAAATTACGTATGTATTTTGCCTCTGTTACTACATCTGTGCAGAATCGATTTGCATATTATTTGCAGTACGTATTCAGCATTAGGCTGGGGTACAAACGCTAGGCAATAGATACAAGCACATCGCGGTTATCAGCGCATACACACGCACATATTGGATAGCTACTGTTGCCCCCGCTGTATATCTCCACCGGATACAGACACATATTTGTAAGTGATATTTTAACATGTGGTAAAGTTTCGAGATATCCAAGCGTAACTGTATACGTATTACAACGCTGCATAACACACTCTTGGGTACGACGACCAAAACAACTGAATAACAGGTTTGGCATATCTGCCTCCGCGGCTATCTTCGCTGTCGGTTGATTTTTTTTTCTCATCTTCATTTATTTTTTTCATTCGATACGTCGCTCGTATCGAACCTGTTAGTTGATAGGATAATTTAGACAACTAATTACAGTTGAAGCTAAAAATACATCACTAAACTATTAAAGTTCGTATGTAACAATAACGATGCTTTGTCAGAATGAACATGTTTGTAGTTATCTCTAGATACTGTGATGCCTATCTATAGGTACAATACATCAGGCTGCTGGTACGCATATCTTAAGCCAGCAGTCGTTCGTAAGCACCGTAACTAATGGTAAGTTTATAATTTAATTAATTAATACCTTTTTCGGTTACAGCTGTTGTCTTGATCGTGTCATTCGTGCTTAGCCACGACTTGAATATTGTTTTAATTAAAATTCTCGTTTTTGGTGATGAACTTCTTTTGTAATTCGATTATCTGCTTTATTAAGCTGAAATGAGATGCAACATACGTTCGTCTTCGAAATGTGTAATGATATTGAAGGAAGATCCTATTTGAGTGTTAATCGTTTCATCTCTAATATGAAAATAGAAAAACTTAGTGCAGAAAATGGCATGGATTTAAAAATTTTCTCAAAAAAGCTAAATATTGTAGCTGGCTATCTGTCTTCCGAGCGAAACTTTGAGCTTGGGAAACAGACAAAAATCGCTGGGAGCCAAATCTGGTAATTTTTTGTTGAGTGTAGGCCTTCACGCCCGTCATCCACAGTAGAAATGTCTTTCGGGTGATGTCGTGTAGTTAATATTTTACTTGACGTTTCCCTGACCATGCTGTCAGCTTCTTCAGAGGATTAAAAAAAAAAAAGTCTTTAGAAATCTCCTGAAGAAACTGACAGCATGGTCAGCGAAATTTCAAGTAAAATATTAACTACACGACATCACCCGGAAGACATTTCTACTGGTAATTTTGTTGCCATAATTACCACTGAAGTTTGAGACGGTGCGTTATCTTTGTGGAACAAATTTTTTTCTCTTTAAATGGGGTCGTTTTTCCGCCACTGCCTTCACTTTGGGAAGTAACGACGCGTCCGTTATTACTTTATTACTTTTCCTTTTTCATCACCGTTGCTCCGGGTGTTTTTTCTAAAAATATTAAAGCATAGCTTCCTCTTGACACTAGAGGAAGCGATGTAAGCTGTAAGATAAATAGCGGTGATAGGAAATTAATAAGAAAGTTACGCCAACCCCACAACCGCCATGTACAGACGCGCGTTTCACTGTGTAACAGCTCATCAGTGGGCATTTGCGGCGGATGGTAAGCGATTGATTAATTGTCGTATAAATATGGATCACTATACGGAACATATATGGATGAAAGTATCTAATTTAATAAAGTTACCCTCATCACATAATTTGTCAAAATATTTTTAAAATCTCTTCGATTATAACCAGAGATCTCTAGCATCACATTCTGGGAGGGCTGCAACGATCAGCTAACAGCTTAATTAGCCAGAGAATAATTATTACTGAAACAGATATGACTGTAATGTTGATTAAATTAATTCCACATCGCGGTAGTTTAATCTAATTGTTGCAGATAGATTTAATGTTACGTACACGAGTACACCGATTTATTTAATTAAATAATTTTGCTAAATTATGCCATACTAATCTCTTGTTACGTTATATGGAGACGTTAATAACCTGCAATACGTGTTCTATAAACTTTCCAGCGAAGTCTAACGACTTCGTTTTCATTTTTCTCTTAATCCAGCAGCAGCAGCAGCAACTAATTTATGTAAGCAGATATCTGAATTTCAATTATTGAAAACGTCGATATCGATAAATTATTTATGACCGTTCTGACCCCGATAGCGGCAACATTTTCATTTATTTCGTGTTGCATTTTTTCGTCTTTCACGGTGATCTCGTGTGCGGTACGATTACGTAAACGGACGAAAGATTTCTGTGAATTGGTGGTAAATTTTTTTTTGTTTTAATTAATGAAGATAACCCCTGAATTGTTGTGTAGAATTAATATGTCTTAATTTTAGCCTCACAATTCCCTCCTTAAAATCAGAGTCCCTCTGGATACGCTGGAAACTAGAAGGGAATAAATCACACGAACCCGCATACATGTATGAATTATCCTAAATAACTTTCGGATACTCCTCTCATTACTAATTCTTTTGTTTTCTTTCTAGTATTACAAGCGCGAACATGTAAATTCTCAAGATTGATAATGGACCAAAAGAGATCACAAAAACAATGCTACAGCTCGCATGCCCATTTTCCATAACGGAATATGGATGCGTATGTACGCGTCTGACGACAAGACCACGTTACTATTCTAATGCATTATGCACTAGATACTGGAGCCCATACATTATCGCAGCGACATCCGACCAATCACTCTGACAGGAAATGCATTACAAATACTGCGCGCTGCTCATAATGCCCCCCATCAAAGATGCTTCTTTTCACGATTTTTCAAAGATTTATGGGAACGGATTGTTTAGGTATTTCCCCCATTAAAAAATCACATCTTTTAATGTAAATATAACTGAAAAATGGACGTGCCTTCTTAGAATCGCGTAGATCCGCAGAAATTCTCAAACTCTAGTGATATTTCTAAGAAAGAGATCGTTAGGGAAATCGACGAGGTTACAGAACCGTTTATATTTGGAAATGACCGCTTCGTTCGTTTAGAAAGCAAGCGATATCATACTATAAGTTAACAATCTAATGTATTCACGTGATTTCATTAGCATCAATAAGTATCTTTCGGAATCTAGATGAATAATAGAGATATAAGAAATAATATACGAGTATCTATTAAATTCGTAAATAACGGTATTATATCTCTGTTATCTGTAAATCAGCTTTAACATCATGAAAAAAAGATGAGTACCGGTATGCTAATTCTTACTAAATATTTTTTTTTTAACAAGAGTAGAAGTTAATTCCTTTCAAACGATGAATTTACGATTTCGTACATATTTTACATACACGTATTTGACATAATATAGCGAGTTGCAGTAATGGTTACATCATTAAGAATGCTACGTTTTTGATAAATACACCGGGTGTAGGAGATTTAACAACAACGCGTGGGTATCACTGAAGATGGAGATTTGCTTAAGTGGGTTTAAAATCCGTTGAAAAGGTTCAAAATATCGAACCCGTCAGAAGCTATCTAAAAAAAAAAACTAAAATCTTGTAATTTTTTTGATGTCAAATATCTTCATATTGGAAGTATGAAAAAAGTTTCATATGTTTTAAATAAGACTAATTTAAAATTAATATTCAAAATGCGGGCTTTTGAGGCGCTGGTATCAACTTCCGTAAGTTAAATGGACACCGTATTGGATTTTTCAAACAGATTTTGAATCAGGACGTAAGATTGCCAAACATCCCCGTTTAATCAAACGTTCATCTTCAACGATAAGAGAGATACCCATTCCGACTTACTCGACCTGCGACACCGTGTATACAGGTTGGCAATTAATCTGATTTAATAGCTATGTGTACGATTCTAACAGAGAAGAGAATATTTCACAAATATATGTTATAGATGATATGTCGTAAGCTCTCGCTAAGCTTTGAACTCAACACTTCAAATAGCTTGTAAACGCACTAAATAAGAAGTTATTTATTTAGCTCTCATTATAAAGATCTTTTAGTTGTTTTCCTTCACAACTTCGTTGTGAGTTTAGCAACTTAAGCATTAATTCCTTTATTTTCATTAAACACATTTACGTCGAACAATACATTTAGGAAATATACCGCAGTATCATTCTTGTTTACTTATCACACGCGTAATGATATAAATTTGCTTCATTTTACTGTTAAACATGTGTTGGTGTGCATCTGTCGCTTTTGCGCGAAAGTTTTAGAAAATTTACTTCAAAATGGCACGTGGCAAGCCTACCAGTGTAGAAAAACGTTCACGTATCATTACGCTGTTTGAAGAAGGATATTCGTGGCGACTGAATTGCTGAAAAAATAAATATGAGAAGTTCAACAGTAAATGACATCATAAAGTGATATCGGACAACTGGAACTATAGAAAATCGTGTTCGTCCTGGAGCATCTAGGAAAACAACAAAAGCTGAAGATTTGAGAATTGTATTATTAAGCAAACGCAATAGAAAATTAACAGCGCCACAAATAGCAGCCGAAGTCAATCGCGGCCGTGAAGAACAAGTTTCGGCGAGTACGGTAAAACGTCGACTTCAACAAGCGGACCTTCATGGACGCATTGCCATTCGAAAACCCTTATTACGTCGGGGCAACAGAGAAAAACGGCTACTGTGGGCCCGTTCTCATCTAGATTGGTCGTTAGATGATTGGCAACACGTGCTTTGGTGTGACGAGTCACAGTTTGAGGTTTTTGGGCAAAATCGACGAGTTTATGTCCGAAGATCTAAAACCGAAAAGTGATCCCGAACTGCATTGTGCCTACAGTGAAGCAAGGGCGTAGTTCTGTGTTAGTGTGGGGATGTTTCTCCTTTGCTGGGACGGGAGATTTATGCAGAGTGCAGGGTGTAAGGAGGAAAGAAAATTATTTTGCAATACTCCAGAATCATCAGGATTGCGTATAATAGGCCGTAGCTTTACATTCATGCATGACAACGACCCAAAACACACTGCGTTAGTGTATAAGAACTATCTAAAGGAGCAAGAAGAACAGCACACCCTGAAAGTAATGACATGGCCCCCACAAAGCCCAGATTTGAACCCTATGGAGTTGTTGTGGGATGAACAGGACAGGAGGATGCGAAAAATATGCCCAACTTCACAAGAACATTTACGGAATATTCTGCAACATGAATGGATTAATATTCCACAATCCGTTTTAACAAAACTTATCGAAAGAATGCCTAGAATAGTTCGAGCGGTGATTAACAGCAAAGGAGGTTTTTTCGATGAAAAAGAAATATAATGTTCAGTATGTTATATTAGGCCAGAATAACTTTTTATTTATTTATTTTTGTCTTTTTTACCTGTACATAGAATAAAATTGCATTTTGTTTTTAGTTTCGTTTGTTTCTGTAACCTTTTCATGTTTTTTACTAACCGACCGAACTTCTCTGAACGGCAGTGTACATTGACCGTCAGGCCTCAGGTCTTGGACTGCTGCATTTCTCACTACAAGGCTGCAGAAACGAGTACGCTTTACAAACTTAGCGAAGACTAAACGGGCTCGTGTTTTGTCGACTCCCGGGGTAACCAGTAGGCATGAGACGAATAAACACGAATCTGTCTAATCTCCGCTAATTTCGTTAAGCGCAACTCGTTTCTGCAGGCTTATTCATTACTCATTAACGGCTTGCTGAATTTGA
Source organism: Marronus borbonicus (assembly GCA_902655005.2). NCBI lineage: Eukaryota > Metazoa > Arthropoda > Insecta > Coleoptera > Scarabaeidae > Marronus > Marronus borbonicus. The sequence continues at coordinate 608,211 of LR737406.1, read as the reverse complement.
TTAAAACGTTTGTTAATAACGGCGTTAAACATGCGGCCGATGAATTGGAAGCTTAATGCCAGCGCTATCAACTTATTTTTAACGAAAATAAAACCATTTTTAATCATTTTCAATATCGCCTTCGACACATTTACATTTATCAGGCATTAGTAAACAGTTATATTTCTGGGCTTATGGTTGGACAATAGCCTTATTAATTGCTTAAGCAAACAAGCATGTAGGCTTCAGCGGTCGTCAATGACACCATACTTTCTTTGCTCAAATATCAGGTCACTTAAATCACTTACTGAAACATCATTAAGGGAAATTACCTGAACATGCAACAAGGAAGTACAATACTAAACTGAAATAGCAGGAAACTTTCTCGAACGTACAATAGTAAATATGGGTTATTTCAAATTTAAAACATATTTTGCTAACCTTTAATAATACATCCATAATTAATTCGAGCACTCAATGGGTAAGTATGTATACATAATTTCCGCCTTCAAACTCTTTGTATTAGTTTTGAATAAAAACATTCCCAAGTAGCTGGCCACCTGTGTGTGTTTAAGTGTGTGTATCTACCAAGATACACAAACAGTTAACTTCATATACATATGTATATGTATATACAGGCACACTCATCCTTTATTTACGATTTGTATATTGTTTACCCCGAAGCCCCCGGTCATAAATACTTTAGCAATGCCCCTCATCATGTGGAATATCTTTCGGTTTGTTTCCATTTTATGAGCGTCGAGCCCCTGTCTCCGCGCGTACGTGTCTCGTTTCTATTTTAAATAGTTCGTAAAACGCTAATGGAAACTTTATTGCATCTAGTTTCGTCTTCCACTCGACCATGAGTACTAAATACAATGAGAAGGAAAATACTCTTGCTGTGAGAAAGAAATTGTTTCGGTTGCATTTTTTTTTTGCCAGGAACAAAGTGACTTCAAATAGAAGACTTACGTCACACTATTCAGTATAAGTTGTAGAAGATGTTTTCGGCGATAAAAAAATTATATTGTTGTTCTGAAGAACTTCTTCGGTGGTCTATGGATTTTAGGCGCCACGAAAACTGTACATACATTGATGTTTATAGTTTACTCGAATAAATAAAACTTTCATTTATGCTAAACTTTGCGTAGGCTGAAGTAGAATGAAGCAAAAGAACTGTGAGTAGTGCGATGAAAAAAAACCTTATGGGGAAAAAATCGTTTTTTGCATTAAAATTTTACACCCAAAGAATGAGACCTTGATCTCACTTATTTTAGTAGATATAGGTGGTTCCATGAGCAAATTGACTAATAGTATCAATGAAAAGAGATGGCCCTTATAGGGAGAACCTTCTCATAAAACCAGCTATAATTGCCGCGGTGAAAAAAAATTACTTAACCTATTGTTGTATGGTGAAGGCATCAAAGATTTGGGAATTGATTTCTACTATAGGTGGTGCCCTGTGGAAGAAAGCTCGTTGGTGACTCGGCACAAATACGATTTTTCCGGTATGTAGAGAAAAATCGCGTAACATGATTCGATAAAATTGGACTTTTCATCGTCACTTAAATGAAACATATCGTTTCTTGTAGATTTTCGGTGCTGATCCCAAATCCACCCACAGAATTATTTTAGATCGTTGGGATTTCAAGACTACCTAATCTCAAAGTGCAAAAAATACGGTTTTCTGTAGTATCTGGCGTTATTTTATAGGATGAGCGAAATTTGTTGCTCATTTCTACTTTACGCTATCATTTCTTGCTCTTCAATCCGACTTCTTCCCTCGAGATCTGCCAACTTAAAACTGTAGCACTTCGTAAGCATTATGCATCCTAGTCTAATGTTCCGTTTTAGCCGTTTTTAGAAAAACTCCTCTTCCTGAAAGAAGTTCCAAACGGGTCAAACGGTAGAAACCCACTCCACAATAAATTTCCATGAAACCAGCCAAACCAAAAATGTTATACTTTTGTTCTCCGGTTCAATACTTTGTAGAAAATGAAATCGTTATTGGATGCATAAACAGGCGACTATAACCACCTCGCTTTGTCAACTTGGAGCTAATTTAAAGTAAAATAACGCATAATGCATTGAAACGATCGTACTTACAGACTTGTAAACAAAGCGTTTAGTATATTTAGACACCTACTAACCCGAGCCTACATAGACAAATATATTCATGCGTCCGTAAAGTAGTTCTCTCTCTGCCATGTTGCCTATTAAGGTTTTTTTTTTTTTCTGTTTTAGTTAGAATAGCCGTTCAAATTGACTCGGTAATGGCCACAGTTAATAGAATGATGATGTCGTTACGGATACTTTTACAACTACTTTCGAGAGTAATTTGTAATAATTAAGCGAATAATTGGAAAATAATGAGCCTTGTAGTTTTCTATACACCAATAGTATCGAGGTGGAAGCTACAGGATGTCGTCTGCGAAGAAACTAGAGAAGATCGTTATCGTAAATGTCATTTTTACGGCGGTTCGTGAACGAAGCAAGTTCACCTTCAAGCTGAAGTATTTTCTTAGAGTCTCTTTGGTATTGTAATTTAGAGGTAAACGTAAATTGCAAAAATTTAGATGAAGTTACAAGGTATAACGCGTTTTAAGAATGTCCGGCACCATTCTTTGCCGGCTAATTAATAATAATAAAACCTTGCAGTTTTTTGAGCTAAGTCACTCAGTCAAATCAGATTTTGAATCCATCACTCGTTTTATTAACAACAGGAACGATGCATTGCTCAATTCACTGCCTTATTGAAGTAAGTTTACAATTCCCCAAGCAATAAATAACAAACTAAATGCAAGAAACGTTAAATTATTTTAGTGTTGCAGATGTTTTGGCCTTATTACCCGATCTTACCTTAATCGTTTCAGTGAGTTAACTAGGTGTTTAAGGTGAAGCTGGTAACCATCGCCAGGAAAGCCGCGAGCCAGAGTCTTCACCACCACCAGATGAGAGAGAAGACGTTATCCATTTCCAGGTAGCGAAACGCGGTTTCCCGCCAACAGACAGCACCCATCATCATTTGTTTATTTTCTTATTTGTTTTAAACATGTTGTTCTGAGTCGTTTAAATCATACATCATTTTTATTGTAGATTTGCACTGTTTAATAAAATTATTTTATTCTATTTTTGGAGTGGGGGGCACTCTCAGTGAAATCATATTTTTTTATATTTTATATTTGTTACTGTACCATTCATGTTTTTTCTTCTTTTGCAGTAAAACCTATTGTTAACATGAGAAAGCTGTGTGCTAGGCAAGGTATACTTAGGAACAATATTAATACACTTCCGGTGTCAAAAAAAAAATCCTTCAAAACAAAAAAAAAATCCTTCATACATAAATATATCCAATTTAAACCATATTCAAAGCGAAACGTGCAACAATTTTCGCCTACGTTACATAATTTATAAAACACGAAGTTGAATGACTTCACCGTTCCTATTCCTAAATTCCAACGGTAGCCGACTTAACAGACCGAACGTCAAACAAAAATCCACTTAATAATTCCGATGAGCTTAAAGCGGGGGCCAACGTACATTCGTAGATCCACCGACCTATGGAGTAGCGCCGATAGCAGCACCGCATTAAAAAGGAAATGCGACGGAAATTGCGCCTGAGACAGTGGCGCCATTGCTAATTTTAACCGGCCCGTTTCGACCGTATTCCATTCGATTTCTTGTTTGCGTTTCGCAGTGAATAAAATATCCCCATTAATTGGGAAGGAACGCGTCTTCTCGCTTACGGGTGAAATGGAAGAAAAATTATATTCAGAAAATTAATAGAGCTACGTCTTCGAGTCAAATGGAGTGCTGAGTGAATACGTGTTTGTGTCAATTCGCTCCGAAATAATAGAAAGAGTTAACAAATGGATTAGGTTGAATCGTGTAAATACTACTTGCCCGTTGTATAATGAGATTGTAAGCAATGCTACGATATAATTAGCAACACAGCAATGTAAAGGGGATAATTACGTGAATTTATGATGTACGTAGAACGTAGGAACAGTCAAGTTGTTAACGGTAATAAATTTGATCTGAAGTCTATAAAGTTATTCCGAAAGAGTTTTTGACATTGCAATCCGAGAGCGGTATGAAAAGTTTTCAACCTCAACATGAACATGGCATCAAAAACATTGCGATAATTGAGAATTTTGAGAAAAATGAATATTGTGCTGTCATTAAATTCGTGCGTTTAAAAAGCAATACGCCTACGCGAAGTACAGCCGGGTTTACGAGATTCTCAGTACTCTACACCATCATTTGTCGCAGTGAAATTTTGGGCAGCTGAAAGCGAAAGGCATTTTTGGTGGATATTAAAAGCAGAAAGAATGTTATTTGATTTCATTGATATTGTAAACTTTGGGTCAGAAATAGAAAACAAAATGAGACAGGTTAAGCAAGTTTCGACAACGACTTGTTTCAAAATTATTCGATAATTAAAAAAGTTTCAAGAAAATATGAAATCGGCTCCGAAAAAGGCCCATTTGTTCTGGAATAGTCAGGAGTTATGTTAAAATCGATTATTTTGAAAAAAGAAACAGGTTCTAACACATCATTACACACGATGGAGCCATTACGAATTCCTGTACACGGCGTTGATGAAAGATGTCCGTGCGTTCATGAACGCTCTGCCTTACTGCGTCAATATTTTTTGGCGTAGGTACGTCGGCTACGTTTTCGCTCATACTTTGTTCTATGCAGATTTTCAAAATTATTCATTACACGCTGAATGGTTGACTTACACTACCCGACAAAAACATTGACGCGGTATCGTTTTTATTTACGAAACAAAGACTTTATATAAAATGTAAATGAGGATTATTAATACCTGTTATGTAAATAGTCCATTTATAGGTATTTCTTGGTATTTATTACTTTATGAGGAGGGGTAATGGAGATTTTCCCAGATCAAAATAGGAATTTTAAATGCGACAAAAATTTAGGCCCTGTGCATTTATTACATTAATATAAGCGAAAATGTTTTAATTTGATACTTCTCCTTATATGCAGCGGCTGTGCTGGTAAAGTGTATACATTTCACCACGAGAAATTATATTTTATAAAGTGTTTGCAATATGGGTAGAAAAAAGCAATTATCCTCGATAGAAAGGGGTAAAGTTCTAGCCTGGCACCAGGATGGTGTTAGTAAGAAGGAAATTGCTCGTCGGTTACGAAGAAGCGATCATTCCGTTAGAAATTTCCTAAAAGATCCCGAAAATTACGGCAAACCAAAAGGCCAGGGGCGACCGAAAGCTGTAAGTGAGCAGGATAAACGCATGATATTGCGGTGTGCCTCCAATTCTTCTGCGACGGCGAGAGTTATTGCAGAACAGGCGGGGGTCAAACGCACCTGCGTAATGTTCAAAGGATTTTAAAGCCGTCACCGGTAATATCACGGAAGAAAATTTTGAGAAAACCGCCACTTTCGGCGGAACACAAAGAAGCGAGGTTGAGATTTGCCGAAGAACACTTATCCTGGAAGAAACAATGGGAAAAAGTTATATTTTCCGATGAGAAACGTTTTAATTTGGACGGACCGGATGGGTATTCGCATTATTGCCATGATCTGAGAAAGGAACCAAAAGTGAAAATGACCAGACAATTAGGGGGTGGATCTGTGATGATATGGGCAGCGATTGGATTTCGCGATAAAAGTGAGATAGTGTTTTGCACCAACAAAATGACATCTGTGACGTAGAAAGACTTATTGCGTGACAATCTTCTACGTTTTGGAAACGAATGGGCCGGGCGCAATTTTGTTTTTCAACAAGATAATGCGCCAATTCATAAAGCAAAAATCATTACTGAATGGTTTAAAGAGAAGAAGATTAAAACTTTACAGTGGCCGGCACGATCACCAGACTTAAACATTATTGAAAACATGCGGGGTGAATTGGCACGTCGCGTTTATGGCGGAGGCCGTCAATATTTCACGGTACAGGAACTGAAAACCTCAATAGTGACTGAATGGCAGAATATCCCTCAAAATTATGTGTTAAATTTATATAAATCTATTAATAACAGACTATTGGAAGTGATTAAGAACAAGGGAAGATCTACGCATTACTGATCACTCGTTTGTTGATGTTTGTGTTACATTTGCAACAGAGCGTCTAAATTTTCGTCGCAGAAATTGTTTAAACATCGGAGTAATAATTTATTATTTAGTTCATATATTACTGGAGGAGATATTTTTAAGTTTATTTTACTTTTACGAATAAAAACTTAATTAGATATCTTGCTAGTTTCGCAAAGAAATGTTGTAACCCTTAAAACCCGTAAAACATCTTACCGCGTCTAAGTTTTTGTCGGGGAGTGTACTTGGCACATGTATTCACATTTTTTTCTTAATAGTAATAATAATAATAACAACAGTATATTCATTGCTCAACACAGATCAGGCACACAAATGCTAGATAAGCGAAATGAGAATGTCTCAATACACACTACTGCTAAAGTAAATATAAGAAAAAAAAACCAGAATATGGCGGCTTTTAATAAGAAGCAAGTTTTAACATTCTTCTTAAAAACATTCAAACTAGTACTGTGCCTCGTTTCTTCGGATTGTAGAAGCAGTTGCTATGTTTTGTTATTGACCTCTCTCTACAACTATAAGATATGAACTATCAAATGACAAAAGCCAAACTAAAATGGCGAAAGACAAGGGCGATCTGGAACATAAAACCCACACTGTAATTGGAACCATTGTTACTTAGCTTTCTAGTTTTATACCTGTTTGTAAAAAATACTTTCAATGTCTATTAATTCGCTACTGCTACTGAAAAGTACATCAAAATACATCTTATTTGCGGTTACGTGTATTTACTACTTATAAACTAACTAATTAATAGTTGTTTTGAATAACAATTACATATCTACATTGGAACCATACACCCAGGCCGATTGTCGGACCACAATCGTCGCTAAAAGATATCAATTACAGGAAACGAATACACGTACATCCTTCACAAACATCACAACAAGACAGAGAAGCCGTATCGGCGATAATGACGGCAGAAAGTTTCGTATTATATAAACAAGCGTTCCTCCACGGTGATAAATGCGCTTCCAACGCCGTTGTCGACCGCATTTATCTCGCAGTCGACAAATATTTATACAAAACTGGCCGATAAGATCCGTCCAATCGTCGATATCTCTCCGAGCAAGTCGAAGAGACCGGAGAGAACCGTCCTGACAGGCGATAAGTAGCAGCAGCAGCTTTTGGAGTCCGGACGACATCTTTACCTGACAGTATTAGAGGTCTCAAATGCAATCTAATGCTGCCCGGTAAGATGCGAACAGCACTCCGACAACCCACACATTTCTGACGGCTACGGCATATCGTTCGAGACGATCCTTGTTCGTTGTGTTTCTGTCGATTGTTCTGTAGGGCTTTGGATTGTCCGTCGCGAGGCGGCAGTGGCGAGGAACTTCTTGTCGTGTAGCTTTGTAAACAAGTGCATAATTTGTAATGGAGAACTATTGTCTTCTTGACCTTCGCTTGTTGAATAGGATTACTGATGTTACGTATGCTTGTATTTTCCGAAGTTATGTGAAGCTGAAAAAGTAAATGGGTATAGCGGGTACACAAAAATTTAATCAAACATATGGAAAGATATTTTACATTGGCTACGAAAGTAGAAAGAAATTCTGTAGTAATAATTTGTGTTGGTGTAAATGTAAATAAGTGCTTTTGTTAATTTAACTTCTTTGTTAAATTCTGCATAGGATAGGATGAAATCACGCAGCTGCTTTTCAACGAGTCTTTCCAAGCAAACACGTTAATAGGCCATAGATCCTTGAAACTAGTAGAATGATTATTTTTGGGGTATTCGGATAACACGTGTCGTCTCCCACACCGAAGGAAATACATTGAAAATTAAACAAAAAATAATATTAAAATCAGGGGGAGCGCCAGCATTTGAGACAATACAAAAATATTCTGCATTGAGAACAAGAAATGTTAACATCGAGCCTTCGATAGATGTAAAAATCTCGTAAATATTCCCAGATGCTTTTCCTGCTAGGATTTCTCAGCTTGTATTCAAAATAAGCCCTTTCTTCACGTTTAACGTTTAAAAAATAACGGATTATCTCGATTGTTGTCGATGCCCGTGTCCAGTTACTCGTTACTCGTACAAAATGATCAAGCTAGATTAGGCTAAAACATTATATCATGATGTATATTTAAAAATAGTTAAAAAAAGCAGTTCAGAGAGATATTTTTCGATATAAAGTCCTGCAATTGCGGCTTCTGGAACACGGCCAATGTACTGCTGCGGACTTAAAAGTGATACTAAAAAATCTAATTCGTTGGTTATTTTTGATGGGATGGAGATAAGTTCAAATCTTAATCCGCTTTGATCGACTTGCATTCGCTGTTTTGTGAACAACGATATTTTTAAATATAAAATTAATTAAAAAGAAGCAACGCTGTGGAGAAATAGAAATAAAATTCGATTATCCAATTAAAACAGCAAACAATGAAACTACAACGATTGTGAAATTAAGCAACTCAGTTTACGTAAAGTACGTATCCTATTCTGCATTTTATTATTTCTCCTATTGCAACATTTGAACGAGAAACAGCTGGCCATCGCGGTGACTTGCATTTCACAATTAACCGGCCAGATAAGAATACAACTTCGTGAAAGTAATGCATGAAAAAGCCGGCTTTTCGATAGAAACATTTATTGTACTTATTTCTTTACTGTAATTTAGAGATAAACTAAAGAGATAAAAAAAACTTCTTTCATTATCCTTAATTGATTAATAGCAGATGATAAAGAATAGAGTCATTGTGAAACTAAACAGGTATCGATTTACCTAGAATACACCGCACATAGGCAATTTCATTATTCCTCTTGTTGCGACACGTTTGGAAGAGAAACAGCTGGCCTCTGTGATGATTTTGGTTTCGCAAGCGTTTGATCAATAAAAAGGATTGTTTACAAGAGTCGCCTTTAATCTTTACCGTTTAATTCCGATGCTAAACTTTCTTTTTATTGGGTAGTCGTAAAAGAGGAGCCTCGTCGACGAAGCCAAGTTAGGATGATTTCACTCGATGTTGTAGTTTCTAATTTTTGGTAGACAGTTTGTATTCAGGGGACAGAAATATATTCCAATATTGCTCAGATTTGTATCATACGATAAGACAAAATCATAATAGTAGAGTTTTTTGGAGAGAAATCTTGGACGGCTCTCGTCAATCGAACGAGATAGGAGTTTAAGAAACACCTAGAAAAGCGCTTTAATACTGAACTACCATCGATTTCCGACTTCGTTTCGACGGTGATTTTGCTTCTTCGAAAACATGAAATGCCCGTAACTAAAAAGCGGTTAAAAGCGAGCGTGAAAAATCGATGTTTTTACAGACATGTTTAAATTTAATTAGTGCAATAAAAGTCTCATTGGACACGGACATGATTTTAACCGACGACTCCCGTTCGCTAGACGCACGGCCTAACCACTACGCCAGGGAGTTTCCTTAAAAGTTACAATAATTAATTTCTTAGTTTAAAAGCATCTGTTACACTACACAGGTGAAACCAGCAGCATAGCATATTATTCCCGTTACCATTAATACCTGATTAATGAAAGAGGAAAATGATTATGAGTGAGTTAAAGACCGGCTACTCTCCTAAACAAGAAATTAATTTACAATTACTACTCAAAATTTTGTACCTCGTCTAGGTGAAGCTGATTCTGTTGCCTACATTTTAGTTATCGTATTACAACTTATAGAGCTGTTTTGGGATGTACACTACCGTTCATATATTTGGGGGCGACTAAGAAAAACTCCGAAAAATAAGCAAAATTGAAATATTGACAATAGATCGCGTTTTATATGAAAGAGTAAACATTTCTATATGCATGAACGTAATTTACAACAGTATTCTCTTCTATCCCATCAAATTTATATTCTACCGCAGCCTCAGGCAAAATTCCTTTTAATCCCTTTTATGGGGTTATAAACGTAAACTTGAAAATATTATCGAATATTTCCACAAAGGAATAATGTGAGATTCATAGAACACTTAGTACAACAAACAACGCAGATATCGTCAATGTATTTAAAGTAAAATCGATCTTCATAGTAGTTTAGTTTAAATTTAACTATCGTAATAAACGGGTGGTGCTGAAATGGCAAAACGGAAAGAAATTTCCATCGAAACGCGTTCTGCTATTATTACTTTACAAAATGAAGGATACTCAATGGCAGTTATTGCGAAAAAATTAAAAATATCGAAAAATTGTGTATTTACAACATTAAAACGGGTGGCGGAAACGGGTTCTTTGGCTGATAAGAAACGTTCTGGACGTAAAAAGAAGACAACAGCTGCTGAAGATCAGTTCATGGTTCTTGTTTCAAAAAGAAACAGATTCCTAACGGCTCCGGAAATAACGCAGCAAGTCAATGTTTCACGAAGAAATCCTATTTCGCATTCGACCGTGAAGCCAAGATTAATTGCGGCAGGCTTAAAAGGACGAGTAGCTGCCAGAAAACCGCTTTTGAAAGTTCAAAATAAAAGAAAAAGATTGCAGTGGGCACAAGAACACAGACACTGGACATTCGAATAGTGGTGCAACGTGCTGTGGACAGATGAGTCCAAATTTGAAATATTTGGCTCCAAACGGAGGACGTTTATTAGGCGACAGGTTGGTGAAAGGGTCAGTGAACAGTGTATTTTACCTACAGTGAAGCACGGTGGAGGTAACGTAATGGTTTGGGGCTGTTTTGCGGGAACAGCTGTAAGTGATTTAGTAAGAATACAGGGAATACTTCGTAAAGAGGGCTATCTCAAAATATTACAAGAGAATGCTGTACCAATTGGGGAACGATTACGAGGTCGAAACTTTACGTTTCAAGAGGATAACGACCCTAAGCATTCTTCTCGTATATGCAGAAACTATCTAGCATCTCTGGAAGAAGAAGATCGTTTAAAAAGAATGATTTGGCCGCCTCAGTCTCCTGACCTGTCGCCTATCGAATTAATATGTGATGAACTGGACAGAAGGATTCGCCAAAAAGCAGTGACTAGTTCACAAGATTTATGGAGAAAGCTCCAGCAAGCATGGACCGAGATCCCAGCAACATTTTTGAAATCTTTAATTCTCAGAATGCCACGAATATGTACCGCAGTAATTAAGTCAAAGGGTGGACATATAGACGAAAAATCCGTATAGACCTAATTATAATTAGTACGACATTTCTTTTTGGAATATTTTTAGTTTTGTATAGTGTATTCAATGTACAGAAGTAAATTAAATTACAAATGACTTTTTGTTTTAATCCGAATTAAAAAAAAACTGTATTTTTTAATCGTCCCCAAATACATGAACGGTAGTGTAAGTTCATCGACAGAATGCATTGTAATACAATTCACCGGCTATAAACCGCACAGGGGCCAGCTTATCATCGCTTTGTGTACTAATATCCCACTTATCTATCTCACAACCATAACGTATATTGCTTTAGTATAAGTACAACGACCTCCTTAAAACCATCTTTCTCTACTGCGCAATGTGTAGAAGCTTTTATTGTTACAAACGCAATTAATAGAAATCGTACAAGTTAGTCGGCACATAGCAGGCTTCCCTGTTACATTGTCATATGTGTTTACCTACAAATACGTAAGTAATTGTAACAAACACGCATTCCTTCATATGTAACTAAGGTAATTAGCAAAATTACTTATTAAAATATTTTTAAACCTTGCTAAAGCGCGCTTTAAACTTACACATTTAATTGTTTAATTAATTGTAAGTAGCGACTATATCTTAATGTATGTAATTACATGTTATATCAACTACAATTCAAAGCTCAGACAAAGTAATATTTAGGTTTCTAATCATTAATCAGACGTCGCTTCGTACGCGCGTAGCGGTGGTTTAAATACACCTCCGAGCAGAATTTAATGAGAGAATTAGGTCGGGGGGCAGAAAGGATTTGTAGAGTACGGCTAATCGATAATGACAGTAATAAATGAAAGTCCGTAACGAATAAAAGAAGTTGAAAGCGTAATTAGTTGTTCATACCGCTACGGGGGATATCAATGACAGAAGTTGATTTATGCCGGCGGTTTTTGCATGAAGGCACGTGTAGTTGTCTTCGTTGTATCGTGAAAAGGCTAAAATATCGCTTGGTTATTGCACTTAATTGTACAAAATGGATGAAAATTACGACATGCTCGTAGCAAGTTCTTCAAATTAATTTTGAACGATTTAAATTGAAAATTGATGTTAATTTAGTTTGATGGCAGTGGAAAAATTGCTAATTGCTTTGGGGAAAGTTCGTATTAAAAAAAAATCGTTTTAATCAACTGGGCATAATTAACAATCTCCTGAATGAACTTGTATACTGGAAGAATAATATCGGTTCTTGGTATTGTTTAAAGTTTCAATTCTCTCTTTTAATTTTATAGCCTAAAATAAACATAAAATTTATATTTATACGAGGATAGTCTGAAAAGTTTCAAGCCTCAACATGGAGATGGCGTTACCTCTCCAAAAATATTTTGGCGCAAGCATTGAAAGATCTCTACACTTCAGTAGCGGCGACGGCAAAAATTTGCGAATTGGGGTTCGGATTGACCCATCCTATTCGCTAGATCTGGGCCCCGGCGCCTATTGTCTGCATCTTAGGAGTTTCGCTCGAAGAACAGAAGATATAAGTGATTTATTAAAGCGCGTACTAGTCATAAACAAGGGAACAAGAACAACATTCAAGGTTTTGGTTGTGACATATGCAAATTTCTTTCAGTACGTGCGTATATAACATAAATAAATAACGCCCTCCAAGGGACTTTTACCATCCTTTGCGATAACTAAGTGCTTAAAACAATTCACTTCTTCTTTGTGTTCTACTACTAAATGTAGGCGTGCAACATGCAGCTATAATTACATTTTTCTGAACATAAATCCCAGTTGACCGCGATCTTAACAACGAATTAGAAGCTCTAGATTTAACCGTAATCATTCGCGTACCTGCACACCTTTTAAAATGAATACGGCGATAATAATCACGAAGTTACATGTGTGTATATTAAGTAAATTGTATAATTCTCGAATTAATATTCGACACACTCCGTAAGCCTTGGCGTAGCTAATTACCTGGTAATACATACATATATACTCTGCATATCGCACACAGTAACTCTCGAAAGTTTTAAACCAAATTAATTACTCATTTATTCCTGGATTATTTTCAGAAATGGGTCAATTTTTATTTTTAATCGGCAATCTTATCAATTGTAATCGTAAAAGTACAAGGAACCCTCCTCGATGCAACTGTTAGATGTAATCAACGTAAAAAAATAATCTAGCCTTATTAATGTTATTATTATTTCAAACTTTCGAGACATAGTGTATACGTATTCGTGAATATATAGCAACGCACGTTTTTCTTAGCTTCAAACCATCTATAATTGGGCTTAAATGGAAAATTGGAGCAGTTTATTTTATTATTGCGTTAAACGTAGCGGCTATCAGAGATCGGGCGACGATAAAGTCGAGATTCTTACATCCGTACCGATGATTTTTTCTCTCCGGAGCGCATGTACACGGACGAACCCACGCAATCAGTTCCTACAGCCGGCGACGTCGAGCGAGAGAGAGAGGTTTACGTGCGCAGTGTAACGAACTAAACCCCGGCGACGTCCTACGCGTTCGTTTAATGCACGACACCTTAACAAATCTGGCAATACACTTAAAGTTGAAGATATTTATGTCAACTATAAATTACTAGTCTGGACAGACTGTATACGCAATACAATGCGCGTTTTAGAAGATACTCCGTGTCCGAGATGGCGATTGTAATAATGTGTAAGACACGTGCATTGCTTAAGAGAACATTACGTTTCTTTCCGAGCGATGGAAATTGACAAGAAATATATACCGACGTCTGCGGTTTGTGTATATAATGATCATAATGGCGAATATTTACTTCAATGAGATAGTTTAACAAAAAAAAAATGTCGATTCAGACCGCTAACTTCGAAATAAAAGATAAGGATCACGATGTCTTGCAGCGGGTGGGTCGTTAAAAATTGCCTTTTTTAAGGAAAATATTTTATTTAAATGTGCGAAAAAGATTAACGATAGATGATCTCGTACCCGAAAATTCAACAATTCAACGAACTCGAAGTTTTTGAAATTGGAAAGACCAAGTGGCTTGTTTAAGTAAAAAATTCAGCAGCGCCGTGTATCTTTCGCAAAACAATGTCGACTTGCCATTATATTTGGCGTATATCAATTCTCGAATTAAATACGGTACACTGCCGTTCAGAGAAGTTCGGTCGGTTGGTAAAAAACATGAAAAGGTTACAGAAACAAACGAAACTAAAAACAAAATGCAATTTTATTGTATGTACAGGTAAAAAAGACAAAAATAAATAAATAAAAAGTTATTCTGGCCTAATCTAATATACTGAACATTATTTTTTTTTTTCATCGAAAAAACCTCCTTTGCTGTTAATCACCGCTCGAACTATTCTAGGCATTCTTTCGATAAGTTTTGTTAAAACGCATTGTGGAATATTAATCCATTCATGTTGCAGAATATTCCGTAAATGTTCTTGTGAAGTTGGGCATATTTTTCCGATCCTCCTGTCCAGTTCATCCCACAACAACTCTATAGGGTTCAAATCTGCGCTTTGTGAGGGCAATGTCATTACTTTCAAGGTGTGCTATTCTTCCTGCTCCTTTAGATAGATCTTACACACTAAGGCAGTGTGTTTTGGGTCGTTGTCACGCATGAATGTAAAGTTACGGCCTATTATACGCAATCCTGATGATTCTGGAGTATTGCAAAATAATTTTCCTTCCTCCTTACACCCTGCACTCTGCATAAATCTCCCGTCCCAGCAAAGGAGAAACATCCCCACACTATCACAGAACTACGCCCTTGCTTCACTGTAGGCGCAATGCAGTTCGGGATCACTTTTCGGTTTTAGATCTTCGGGCATAAACTCGTCGATTTTGCCCAAAAACCTCAAACTTTGACTCGTCACTCCAAAGCACGTGTTTCCAATCATCTAACGACCAATCTAGATGAGAACGGGCCCACTGTAGCCGTTTTGCTCTGTTGCCCCGACGTAATACGGGTTTTCGAATGGCAATGCGTCCATGAAGCTCCGCTTGTTGAAGTCGACGTTTTACCGTACTCGCCGAATCTTGTTCTTCACGGCCGCGATTGACTTCGGCTGCTATTTGTGGCGCTGTTAATTTTCTATTGCGTTTGCTTAATAATACAATTCTCAAATCTTCAGCTTCTGTTGTTTTCCTAGATGCTCCAGGACGAACACGATTTTCTCTAGTTCCAGTTGTCCGATGTCGCTTTATGATGTCATGTACTGGTGAACTTCTCATATTTATTTTTTCAGCAATTTGTCCCCCGAATATCCTTCTTCAAACGGCGTAATAATGCGTGAGCGTTGAAGTAAATTTTCTTAAAACTTTCGCGCAAAAACGACAGATGCACACCAACACACGTTTAACAGTAAAACGAAGCAAATTTATATCTTTACGTCCGTGATAAATAAACAAGAATGATGCTGCGGTATATTTCCTAAATGTATCGTTCGTTAATAATCCCCAAACGATCCGTTTCAAAAGATCGGCACTTCCGAGAAATTCTCGGAAAGATAATAAAAGGGACTTTATTGTGGTCGTCGCAATATGTCTACTTTACATAATAATTTATGGCTTTAATCCCTTAGAAAAGAGTGTATGCTTAATATTTTTCTAATTTTATGTATTAATAATTGTATACAGTGTGATATACCATAATAGATTTTTATTGTATGACCGAACTGAACGGCAGTGTACATTAAGCCTGGGGACATAGTTCACTATCAAAAATGCGCCTTTAAAAACGTCATGTAGAGGTTATTTTAAAGATTTAATCACTATGATTTTACCATTTTACCATTTTTATTCCAGAATCCAACGATTTTTAAAACCAACGCAAGCTTGCCTGGTTGAAGAAACAAGAAATGCTTAGAACTTATCTATTCCGCAATATAAAAGTAATTTATTCGAATTATTCAACCATCAAATCTTTTAAGGCATTAACATTGGTAGAATTATTTAATTCCAACAGTCAAAGGTTCAAAAGAATAATAAAAACTAATCGGGGAAAGCAAATTTCGTATTATCCTGACTATATTTCGACATACACCAGATGTTTAAAATCGACACTTGACTTGCTACTTCTATTTGCACTTCGCAATACTTTAATAACACACTCACTCTCATCGCCGCACAATTAGCCAAGGAAATTATTGCGTCACTCACAAACTAAACACGTTGTCACTTTCTATATACCAACACTGTATAAATACATGCACAACATTTGTACGTGCCAATTTCGTAGTTGCAGCACGAAATCTACAGCAGCTAATTAAATGATTTTACAGACGTACAGACATGAATATGAATAGATTCATCAGTAATTTGTAGTAAATTAATAATAAAACGTACATTGTAGTAAAATAACTTTCATATTTAATTACTACAAAACGAAGGTTTCTTTTTCTCCTAGCGAAATCATATTATCGCATAGCGACATGGGAGAACAGAGGTAAACATACTAAAGAAACGTTTTTGTCTTTCTCCGGCGTAGATCGGAAAAATAAACGGTTGGTATGCGTTGCAACAGAAGCCGTGTATCTTATTTATCAAGTTCGTGACTCAATGTACGACTATGTTTATGATTTAAATAAAATACATGCTTGCATTGCTAAGGAGTTACTGAATGAATAAGTACCTTTAATTACATAAATGTTATATACGAGTTTTTTTCGATATTCATGTACGTTTATGAATATTTCAAACAATGCCTAGCGCATATTATTACGACACCTATATATTGTCTGTTATCTTTGGGTGATTAAAATCATTTAAATACGTAGGAAGAGGAACATCTTGTATATTTTTAATGGATGGATTTCACCCATTAGTTTGTATTTTTTACCAGACACAGGAATGTGACGCAAGATCACTAAGTTTAAACAATGTGGAATTGCCCATATATCCAGCATTTAGTCTTGAGTGCAGAAAAATATATCATTGTGAAGCGTTGCTTGACTAAGGTTAAATGTGTATGAACACATTTTATGGCTCAGCGAATGGGAAACATCTACAAAGGTTTAACGTAATACAAAACAAGGCGTTCCGGAGTCATGATTTGCACTCCAATAGAAGCAATGAGGGTCGAAATACGGCAACCCGCACTAGATATTCGTCGACAAGTACTAGTTGCTGAAATCCGAGCAAGTTAACAGGATTGGTCAATTACGAGTATGCAATTAATCAGAAAAATTTTGGTAGAAAAAACAATATCCCCAATATATTGGCTACTTTGACAATCTGGAAGCTATAGATGTAATTTTTCCTTCATACACCGGAGATAGCGTGATTGATAGAACACTACGTTCAACTATCATCAACCAAATTTAACAAGAACCGATTATTTACACAGATGCTTCGAAAGCAGCTAATGGTTGGTATTGTTCGGGTGCCTTTTTCAATGCTTCAAGTAGGTAGAAACCAGACCAATGCCAATGTTGAGTTACCACCCTTCCTTCTCCTGAAGAAGCCCCATATAATTGTGGGCGAAACCTCGAGTTTTCGTTTAACCATGACACGGTTTGAACCCGGAACACGTTTTAACTTACTCTGGCCGTGGAAGCCTACGTTATTATTTCAATCAATTATATTCATACCATTAACATCAACGATGCCATGCATTATGTCCGATTGCCAAGGCCATGGGTTCAACCAAAGATATTAATGATCAGCTTACGATTAAACCCAGACGGGATAAGATAGCGCTTTTCTGAATAAAGGCACATCACACCCAACGAAATAGGCAAAGCAGACATTAGCGGATGGACCTGATAGAGGGATCGAAGTATATAATGACGAATTGGTGTGGGAAAGGTAGAATGGTTGCTGGAATAAAAGTAACGTAGATTGCGACGCACTATTAACCTTGCAGCAATGGTGCAAGAAGCAAAATGTATCGAGATTGTTTCGTAAAATCGATGTGTGGATATGATGAGTTTCATCTACAAAGAATCCGTCCAAGATCAGATCCCTATTGCGATTGCGGCGAAGCCACGTCACTTAATACTTGAGAATACCAAGAGAACAGCTTATAAAAGATCTTATCGAACATTAAATCCGGTTTCTCACAAACATAATTTTTTTTCTAAAAGAAAAAAAAAGATCTCCAGACTGATTAAATTTTTTTTGTAATGTGTTACCACTTGGGACCAATCCATTGATAGGAACAGAATTTTTATCCCACAAAAAAAGAACAAAGAGAGATCTTCTTTGGTAAAAAACGATCTAGAATCTTGCAGAGGACCTTTGAAATCAGGTAAAACTTCTACAATGCATTGTATTCGTTTGCAAACATTAGTTAAGATCGTTTTTTTTAGCATAAAAATTTTATAAGAAACAAAAATAACTAAAGTGAGTTGCTGGTACGACAATCTTTAGTAACTTATCCAATTGCATAAAAGCTACAACAAATATTGATTAATTTAAAAAGCAATTAATAGGGAATCTAGAAGCTATACAGGATCGTATTCAATACAAAAATAGTATTATCTCTCTCAAACCGATTCGACTCTTTCCTCTAACTAATCAATCAGTCCTCAGAATGGAAACTTTTAAACAAATACCAATGTACATAATATATCAACATCAACTAACTTCCACGTACGAGTAAGAAAATCCAGTGTACGCCATAAAACCTTTTGACTGACAAGCACCTTAACCTTTCGTTTCTTGGCTACTTACAATACAAAAGTTTACACAACATTAAAAGCGCGGCTACAAGGTTTACGTGGATGAATGTCTTACCAGAAATATGGTAGTAATAAAGTCATAATACAAAGAAATGTCGTGCAATAATATAAACACTGTTTGCGAAGGAGTGGGTGCGGGTTGATACATTTCGAAGCACAACATTGAATAATATCGAAAGCCTACTTAACATAAAGAGGAACTAGAAATTTATCCATTTCGAAGGTTTTACGAAGGCGTTGGTGTTGTGCTATATAAGTATGTTAGAATATCTTAATACCTAATAGTAGAGAGACAGGTGTGGCCTTAATCCATGAATTTATATATTTTGCACGTTTTATGGGGTAATTAAATTATGTTCTAGTTATCGAAGCGTGGCAAAATTTATTCTAGGTAATATCAATTAGAACTAAGAATTATAAAAGGTATTAATTGATTTTTTTTAACGATAAATTGAGATATTAAACTAACTAAGCCGTTAAAATAATTGCTTTGAATTATATTGAAACATAAGAATCTATATCAAATATTTTGTTATTTTTTCTTTATCTTTTGTTACTGTTGTTCTTTCAACCAGCAAACCATGAGATAAATAAGTTTGGAAATCCCTGGTTTTCCTTGCTAATTTAAAACTTCCATTGGCTAATTGGCTAAAATGTAAATGAGGGTTATTAATACTTGTTATGTAAATAGTCCATTTATAGATATTTCTGCGTATTTATTGCTTTATGAGGAGGGGTAATGGAGATTTTCCCAGATCGAAATAGGAATTTTAAATTCGACAAAAATTTAGACCCTGCGCATTTATTACATTAATATAAGCGAAAATGTTTTAATTTGATACTTCTCTTTATATGCAGCGGTTGTGCTGGTAAAGTGTACACATTTCACCGCGAGAAATTATATTTTATAAAGTGCTTGCAATATGGGTAGAAAAAAGCAATTATCCTAGATAGAAAGGGGTAAAGTTCTACTCTAGCACCAGGATAGTGTTAGTAAGAAGGAAATTGCTCGTCGGTTACGAAGAAGCGATCATTCCGTTCGAAATTTCCTAAAAGATCCGGAAAATTACGGCAAACCGAAAGGCTAGGGGCGACCGAAAGCTGGAAGTGAGCGGGATAGACGCATGATATTGCGGTGTGCATCCAATTCTTCCGCGTCGGCGAGAGTTATTGCAGAACAGGCGGGGGTACAAACGCACGTCCGTAATGTTCGAAGGATTTTAAAGGCGTCACCGGTAATATCGCGGAAGAAAATGTTGAGAAAACCACCACTTTCGGCGAAACACAAAGAAGCGAGGTTGAGATTTGCCGAAGAACACGTATCCTGGAAGAAACAATGGGAAGAAGTTATATTTTCCGATGAGAAACGTTTTAATTTGGACGGACCGGATGGGTACTCGCATTATTATCATGATCTGAGAAAGGAACCAAAAGTGAAAATGACCAGACAATTAGGGGGTGGCTCTGTGACGATATGGGCAGCGATTGGATTTCGCGATAAAAGTGGGATAATGTTTTGCACCAACAAAATGACATCTGTGACGTATAAAGACTTATTGCGTGACAATCTTCTACGTTTTGGAAACCAATGGGCCGGGCGCAATTTTGTTTTTCAGCAACATAACGCGCCAATTCATAAAGCAAAAACCATTACTGAATGGTTTAGAGGGAAAAAGATTAAAACTTTACAGTGGCCGGCACGGTCACCAGACTTACAACATTATTGAAAACATGCGGGGTGAATTGGCACGTCGCGTTTATGGCGGAGGCCGTCAATATTTCACGGTACAGGAACTGAAAACTTCAATAGTGACTGAATGGCAGAATATCCCTCAAAATTATGTGTTAAATTTATATAAATCTATTAATAACCGACTATTGGAAGTGATTAAGAACAATGGAGGATCTACGCATTACTGATCACTCGTTTCTTTATTTTTGTTTTACATTTGCAACAGGGCGTCTAAATTTTTGTCGCAGAAATTGTTTAAACATTGGAGTAATAATTTATTATTTAGTTCGTAGATCACCGGAGGAGATATTTTTAAGTTTATTTTACTTTTATGAATAAAAACTTAATTAGATATCTTGCTAGTTTCGCAAAGAAATGTTGTAACCCTTAAAACCTTTAAAACATCTTACCACGTCTAAGTTTTTGTCGAGGAGTGTATATCTGTGTAATGCGTTGTAATTGTAAATATTGGAATGTTCAATTTATAAATTTCAATTCAAAGATAAACATTGCGGTTACATCGGTACTTACTCCAGCAGCGAAACGCCTATTTATTTCAGTAGCGCAAGCAGCCAATACTACAAACTAGATTCTCCGACCTGTAAAGACTATTAAAAATAATTCCACCGCAAATAGTTTCCATAGAGAGATACTTTTGTACGTTAAATAGAGTTCATTATTTCAATTACTCCTCATTATATTTTTAAACCACATTAAGACAGTTAGTGCGTAAAATCTAGGCGCAATTAAGCAAGTTCGTATTACGCAATGAAAATTATGCCATCCGATTCGTTGGTTTAGAATTTTTAAATCGTGCAAACTATTTTACGTCGGTTAATAGAATTGCGACATCGCCAGCTTAAGCTTTTCAGCGGCAACGCAAGCATTTTTCTATTTCTTAACGCCGGCTCAGTATTTGTATTGCTCAACGTGAACATAATACACATTATCTGGAGCGTTATTATTACTATAAACGTATCGCTTTCGATTTCTTTTTTATTTATGTACCTTGGCGGTCGCGGTAAGCGGAAACAAATCGATTGCGCGGTGAAGCAATACGAAAAAATGCACTATTTCAGTAAGTGGCGCTTGTATTGAAAGAGAACGAACAACAGAAATGAAATAGTCATCGTGACATTACCGTTAACTTCTTATCTGTACAGTAGAATGCAAAAGCAATGTAGTTATTTAATATCTTTAGGTTTACCAATTGGGCGTGTAGGTTTTTGAGATCGTATCTATTGGCTTGAAAAATGGTTGTGGTTGGATGAAGTATAATTGAAATGGGAATGAGTTTCAAGGGGAACCAAACCTTTGAACCAATTGTGAATGTGTTTTTTTTATTTTCTATATAATGATGCAGGAATAGCTTAACTAAACATGAACTAATGTAGTTTACGCCATTTGTTTCGATATATTTAGTTATTATTAGATAATAATAATGTTCAGTTTATTTGTCCAACGGGCTTAAAGCTCATTTACAAGACAAGTACAACAATATACTTTATCACCTACAGAGCGTTCAGACGACTCAATTTGTGAATATTCTCAAACTCAAGGGAATCGATTTTTTCTTAATGAATCGCACTGTATCTTTTACAATTTAAGAGTTATGCGTAGTTATCTCTATCAATTAAAATTTTCGAGTCTGAATGGATTTAGACCTGGCGTACACAGAGAGCGAATTGCCGCCGCGGAAAAAAAGTGAACCTGTTCGGATGACTGGCCGACTCACTGCTAGTAGTCGGCTACGCGACAAATTTTTTCTTTTGCTTGCTCCTATTATAATTATGGCATTGAATGTTCAATGTTGAGTCGATCGTTAGAAGCACTTTCACGCTTTTGAATTTTAATGCCTCTCGGACGCTGCTTAGAAATGATATATGTAAAGTGGAAGCTATCGGAGATACGACCGGCTTCGACTGGTTAGTTAGTTATGGACAATTGCCAATTATCTCGATTTTTTCCATCGGTTCCGTTCAACTTACTTATGCATATCAGGCGAATATATGCGAAGAACCAAGCGCGTTTTCTTTGCGAAATTACACTTAACTAGGTAAGAATACGAGCATGTACGATGCAAACGCTGTATATGGTGTTTTATGCAAATAGAAGGGGCTTGATCGTGCCGTAATTGACGTAATAAATTTTCAATTAGAAACAAAAAAAAAACAAAATTTATTGCCATGTTAATTTACAGCAACGTAATAAGACTGCAAGCCAACAGTAAATTTGTCAGTAACCTTGGCTAACTGTGTGTGTTCAAGTGTATAGTTATAAAAATACACACACCTCAATGTGATACTGATTAGAATCTTGGATCTTACATCGCACATAATTTGACGGCTGGTGGGTGCAGTTTCATTACTTTATATTAAATTAAATTATTAAAATCTGTATTCCAAAGTAATGCATGTTTTGATAGATTTTGATTGATCGAGCAAACGAATATCGTGAACGAATCCGTAGATGAAGGCGTTTTCAGCATTTTTCAGTAATCTTCGTATTGTTTTCCTCTTTTTTCTAAATATTCTTCTCACCTATGCAATTGTCGAAGAGTTCTTATTTTTTTAAATTTAGTTCGCGTAGTAGCCAACAATTGTGGTGCATGTTTGCCTGATCCATCCCCCTCTTATAATCGGGATCTGTATTATCATCTTCCACTGCACATGTTTCTTTAAATTCTTCCTGGACCTTTTCTAAATCATGTGATGTACATGGTTTCATTGGTAATCTCCGTAACGTTAGATATATAAAGAGTATTTATTCTTTGTATTTAAGCTATTAACACATTTTACAGAGAAATAAAATGGTACAATTTCTTGATATTGAACCTTAAGTTATATTCAGCAATGTGCTTTAAAAATAGACGATTTATACAAAAAAAGAAACTCATAGGTAGCTCTGCTACTTATCTTATTTATACATACACTGCCGTTCGGTGAAGTTCGGTCATACAATAAAAATCTATTATATCACACTGTATACAATTATTAATACATAAAATTAGAAAAATATTAAGCATACACTCTTTTCTAAGGGATTAAAGCCGTAAATTATTATGTAAGGTAGAAATATTACGACGACCACAATAAAGTCCCTTTTATTATCATTCCAAGAATTTCTCGGAAGTGCCGATCTTTTGAAACGGGTCGTTTGGGGATTATTAACGAACAATACATTTAGGAAATATACCGAAGTATCACTCTTGTTTATTTATCACCGGCTTAAAAATATAAATTTGCTTCGTTTTACTGTTAAACGTGTGTTGGTGTGCATCTGTCGTTTTTGCGCGAAAGTTTTAAGAAAATTTACTTCAAAATGGCACGTGGCAAGTGTACCAGTGTAGAAAAACGTTCACGCATTATTCACGCTGTTTGAAGAAAGATATTCGGGGCGACAAATTGTTGAAAAAATAAATATGAGAAGTTCAACAGTAAATGACATCATCACAAAGCGATATCGGACAACTGGAACTATAGAATATCGTGTTCGTCCTGGATCATCTAGGAAAACAACAAAAGCTGAAGATTTGAGAATTGTATTAATAAGCAAACGCAATAGAAAATTAACAGCGCCACAAATAGCAGCCGAAGTTAATCGCGGCCCTGAAGAACAAGTTTCGGCGAGTACGGTAAAACGTCGACTTCAACAAGCGGAGCTTCATGGACGCATTGCCATTCGAAAACCCTTATTACGTCGGGGCAACAGAGCAAAACGGCTACAGGGGGCCCGTTATCATCTAGATTGGTCGTTAGATGATTGGAAACACGTGCTTTGGAGTGACGAGTCAAAGTTTGAGGTTTTTGGGCAAAATCGACGAGTTTATGTCCGAAGATCTAAAACCGAAAAGTGATCCCGAACTGCATTGTGTCAACAGTGAAGCAAGGGCGTAGTTCTGTGTTAGTGTGGGGATGTTTCTCCTTTGCTGGGACGGGAGATTTATGCAAAGTGCAGGATGCAATGAGGCAGGAAAATTATTTTGCAATACTCCGGAATCATGCAGTGCCATCAGGATTGCGTATAATAGGCCGTAGCTTTACATTCACGCATGACAACGACCCAAAACACACTGCGTTAGTGTGTAAGAACTATCTAAAGGAGCAAGAAGAACAGCACACCCTGAGAGTAATGATATGGCCCCCACAAAGTCCAGATTTGAACCCTATAAGGTTGTTGTGGGATGAACTGGACAGGAGGATACGAAAAATATGCCCAACTTCACAAGAACATTTACCGAATATTCTGCAGCATGAATGGATTAATATTCCACAATCCGTTTTAACACAACTTATCGAAAGAATGCTTAGAATAGTTCGAGCGGTGATTAACAGCAAAGGGGGTTTTTTCGATGAAAAAAAAAATATAATGTTCAGTATGTTATATTAGGCCAGAATAACTTTTTATTTATTTATTTTTGTCTTTTTTACCTGTACATACAATAAAATTGCATTTTGTTTTTAGTTTCGTTTGTTTCTGTAACCTTTTCATGTCTTTTACTAACCGACCGAACTTCTCTGAACGGCAGTGTACATAAAATTGTTATTAGTTACAATTTACAAAAAGTTAGGATAAGGTTATTTTAGGAAAAAGTTACTTTTTAGATAAGACAATATTTATGCCAAATCACTATACGATAATAACGTTAGTAAAAATATATATACTTACATTGTATAAATACGTTTCTAAAATATCTTTAACGACACGAAAACAGTAACGAAAGATAAATTAAAAGCCTTATCATGAATGTACAGTTTAGCTTGTACAGCGTGTTTGTATCAACAATGATTTATATCGCCTGGCCGCTAATGATATCGCATCCGTTTTTTTATAATTACAAGTGCTGCTTACTGCTAATGATCGATAATAACGAAACTCGATAAAATAACGAACGTCAGGAAGGTCTAAGGTCACGTACTTTGGTTACTTGTTATTGGAAGAGATTAGTTTTGAGAGAAACAAATTTGTTACAAATAAACAGTGTAATAGTTACGTAAATGTATGCGTGGGATAACCTCAACCGGTTAAACACGTGTCTAAATGATATAATCAATAAAGTCCTTTAGTACCCGTAAAATAATTGTACTTTATATCCTTTCAATTTCCAGGAATTTTATGCAAATTTGAAGGATCTATAATTTGTGGTTAACCTCAAGAATGGAAAGTTCTAATATAGTTATGGGAAATTTTATAAATTAATACCAGTCATTGTTGTTAGATGCACATGAAATGATAATAAATTTAAGTCAAAATACCTTTGGAGCTCGAAAAGGTTCATCACCCATTGCAATTTGTTATTGGCGCAGAGAACGGGGGTAGAAAATTGCGAAAACGTCTGATTTAGGAAACTCATTTTTTTTATATTTGTCGTACAACCGGGACCTCCTTGTAACAATAGTATTATTTGTTTTTTTCTAGAAACTTGATTGTAGTGAGCATTTTTCAACACTCTTTTCATCTTCCTAAATGAAGACAAGAACTTCTTCATGGTACTTGGTATTTTTAAGCCACGAATCTTCAACGTATTAAAATGTATCCCATCGCAGCGCCTGACGAGCAAACGATTTTCATTCACCCAAATTTGAATTACAAAATACAAGTATGGGTTTCGGATAGTCGAGAAGTAATAAAAGCGCTAGACTCCACACAAGCGAATTCGAAACGGGTGTGGGACTGTATGAAAACACTCAATAGGTTCAGAAGCCGAACTAAGGTGACCCTGGCCTGGGTACCAGGATCGAGGGAACGTAAAGGCAGACGAGAAGGCTCGTCAACTGCTGAAAATTGCCCAATGCGCTCGGTGGGAATAGCTTATACGGCAGTTAAAGCAACCACTAAACAATAGAAAGATAAAAAAATCTCGAGATTAGTGGAAGATGATTCCAGTTCAGAGACAAGCCAAGCAATTTCTGATTGGACACAGGCCTGCAATCACAGCGGACCTACTAAGCAGAGACGGGGAGTATGTTGGAGCGATAGTGGGTCTGCTAACTGGACACTGTATGCTCAAGAAGCACAGGAGTGATTTGGGCCTGACAGAGGAGATTCTTCCAGGTGAAAGAGACTGCTGTCCATGTGCTCTGCGAATGTATAGCACTGGCAGGACTACGGCTCGGAATACCCAAAAGCCAAAACCTATGTTGAGGGATCACTCAGAAAACTGCTTAATTTAGCAAAGAAAGCAAAGCTAATGAGAGAGGAACCACAATAGATCTGAAAAGGTCGCAGTAGAACAGGTCAAGGACTATCTCGGGTAGCAACATAATCTATTGTAATGAGCTTAGAGGCAGAAAACTTTATAACCAAACTTGCAACTTGTAAATACAAAAGTGCTCAGCAGGAAAACCATTACTGCTTCTTTGTCAATTTAACCGATATCATAAGGCAATAGCGGCCCGTTAATTTGGATCATCCCGTATGAACAATAATAACTTTAGGGTAACTTAACAGATGTGCAAAACCAATGTCACGGTGCATGATAGCAGTCTCTGAATTTCCTACGTATCTTGAATGTAAAATTAACATTAACATTTGTTTAACGGGAATTATGTTGGGTAACGTTGAAATTACATTTTCACTTAAACCAATTAAACTATTAAAATTTATGAGCCTTAAAGCCTATTAAAATGTGTAAAACGTGCACATATAACAATGGTTTTTAATATTTTTTTAATTACAGATTCTTTAATAAAATTAATTACACATTATAATTTCGTTAGTTTTGTAAACAAGGATTTCTCTGTTTTTGCTTAGGTTCTCTATATATGTAATTCGCTAATGGAACGACAAATATCGTAATATCACTGCAGAAAATGTCCCAGAGATCAAACGAGATCTCTTTAAAAGTAATTTCGAAGCGAAATTAAGATTACAAATGCTCTTGCTGGAATAGAAGACGTTATGGTACTTTCATGGTTTATAGCTACCATAAACCCGCAACAGGTGATTTATATCGTCGTATAATACTGTCCGTTATGAAACTGTGGCTGTTTATACACTGTAAGTTTTACATTGAAAACGGATTTCAACTTAATTTATTGAGTTATTTTTCATCGAGGAAACGGATAAAATACAGGCTAGTAGTTTTGAGACGTTATATATTGATTCAAGTAACGACCAGGGTTACAGTTTTACTGCAGAAGATGAGATTAAGAGATATCTAGAAAGAAACACCAACAAACACGTTACGGATATATTCTCTGTGCGCAAATATTATCTTCCAGAAACACACATCAAGTTGACGAGTTGCCCTAGCGTCAAATTCGAAAACCAATATTTATTGAGAAAAAGAAAAACAGTTCTAGCGATTTTCAATTTTTTTTTTAATATACAAGAATATTACGAGTAGGTCAAACTATATACACTACCGTTCATATATTTGGGGACGATTAAAAAATACAGTTTTTTTTTTAATTCGGATTAAAACAAAAAGTCATTTGTAATTTCATTTACTTCTGTACATTGAGTACTCTATACAAAATTAAAAATATTCCAAAAAGAAATGTTGTACTAATTATAATTAGGTCTATACGGATTTTTCGTCTATATGTCCACCCTTTGGCTTAATTACTGCGGGACATATTCGTGGCATTCTTAGAATTAAAGATTTCAAAAATATTGCTGGGATCTCGGTCCATGCTTGCTGGAACTTCCTCCATAAATCTTGTGAACTAGTCACTCCTTTTTGGCGAATCCTTCTGTCCAGTTCGAAATCCTTCTGTTCGTTTCCATATTAATTCGATAGGCGACAGGTCAGGAGACTGAGGCGGCCAAATCATTCTTTTTAAACGATCTTCTTCTTCCAGGGATGCTAGATAGTTCCTGTATATACGAGAAGAATGCTTAGGGTCCTTATCCTCTTGAAACGTAAAGTTTCGACCTCGTAATCGTTCCCTCCTCACTCGGTACAGCATTCTCTTGTAATATTTTGAGATAGCCCTCTTTACGAAGTATTCCCTGTATTCTCACTAAATTACCTACAGCTGTTCCCGCAAAACAGCCCCGAACCATTACGTTACCTCCACCGTGTTTCACTGTAGGTAAAATACACTGTTCACTAACTCTTTCACCAACCTGTCGCCTAATAAACGTCCTCCGTTTGGAGCCAAATATTTCAAATTTGGACTCATCTGTCCACAGCACGTTGCACCACTATTCGAATGTCCAGTGTCTGTGTTCTTGTGCCCACTGCAATCTTTTTCTTTTATTTTGAACTTTCAAAAGCGGTTTTCTGGCAGCTACTCGTCCCTTTAAGTCTGCCGCAATTAATCTTCGTTTCACGGTCGAATGCGAAATAGGATTTCTTCGTGAAACATTGACTTGCTGCGTTATTTCCGGAGCCGTTAAGAATCTGTTTCTTTTTGAGACAAGAACCATGAACTGATCCTCAGCAGCTGTTGTCTTTTTGCGTCCAGAACGTTTCTTATCAGCCAAAGAACTCGTTTCCGCCACCCGTTTTAATGTTGGAAATACACCATTTTTTCGATATTTTTATTTTTTTTCGTAATAACTGAGTATCCTTTATTACGTAAAGTAATAATAGCAGAACGCGTTTCGATGGAAATTTCTTTTCGTTCTGCCATTTCAGCAGCACCCGTTTATTACGATAGTTAAATTTAAACTAAACTACTATCAAGATCGATTTTATTTTAAATACAAAACGATATCTGCTTTGCTTGTTGTACTAAGTGTTCTATGAATCTCATTATTCCTTTGTGGAAATATTCGACAATATTTTCAAGTTTACGTTTATAACCCCATAAAAGGGATTAAGAGGAATTTTGCCTGAGGCTGTGGTAGAATATAAATGCGTTATAAATTTGATGGGATAGAAGAGAATACTGTTGTAAATTATGTTCATACATATAGAAATGTACACTCTTTCGTATAAAACACAATCAATTCTCAATATTTCAATTTTGCTTATTTTTCGGAGTTTTTCTTAATCGTCCCCAAATATATGAACGGTAGTGTATGTGATTTACTATCATTTTCTGTTGTAACGCACGTTTCTCTGGATTTAGTGAATTGTTCCTGAAGAATTTTCGAACGTTTTTAAAATACGGAAAATTAGCATGAATTAACTTGAACTTAGATTCGGCGACGCAACTAATTTCGGTTATCAAACTAAAGAGCCAATTGTTTTGTAAATCGGGCATTTTGAACTAGGACACGATAACGATAGATCGTTGCAAAGATATTCTAAAAACGTCTAATTAAATGTGTGTTTCCCGCACAAGATGTTAGATTTCCACAAAGAAAGACATTTCTTGTGTGCGAATAAACAGTATTGCCTTTCAAGAAAGGTGATCTTAAGGGAGCTTTAATGGAAGTAAAAAACTGTTGTATTGAAACTTGTAGGTGTTTTGAAACAATACATCCATATGAAAAATGACCATTTATTTTCCTTGAGGAAAACTTCCATGATGGAACTATCGCCAAATCTTGATAAACAATAGTGCACGATCCGTTAAAGCAACAAAAATTGGCGGAAGAAAGTGTATTTTGTTGTACGCTGGAAATACTGATAGACTTGCACAGTCAGTAATGAAACAATATTTATCGCGATTTACTTAACCAGACCATAAATGGCTGAATTGTGGGAAAAACAGAAGAAACACTAGAAGGAATGCACCTACAATATTTTTTTGCGCATATTAATAGGATACCTTGTTTCTACTAAGACAATACATGCAAGGCTCAAGACAATGTAAATACTTGACACATAAACACAGACTAATTATAGAACTCGGTTGGCCATACAATTTCCGTTCAATTTTACATGCCAAAGACGTAGTACGCAAGAGAGGAATGTTTAATCGTCTACGTAAGAGACAACAGCCTTTTAATATTCTTTTAATGTGCGCCTGTAATACCCGGCTTATTGGCTTTCTTACTAAATAACCAATAGAAATTCGAAACACGCCCGAAAG
Source organism: Marronus borbonicus (assembly GCA_902655005.2). Lineage (NCBI taxonomy): Eukaryota > Metazoa > Arthropoda > Insecta > Coleoptera > Scarabaeidae > Marronus > Marronus borbonicus. The sequence continues at coordinate 577,747 of LR737406.1, read as the reverse complement.
ATATATTATGAATACATTCTTCTAAATTTTAAGTGTTGGTTATATAGTAAATTAGTGGGAAACTGTAGAAAGGCATGCGAGAAACATGTATACAAAAAATTAGAATAATTCGTCCACTTCTTAATCATTTTTTTTTTAATACTGCTTTAAAGAATTTCTTTCACGGACATAATTAGGTCAAGAAAATAAATTCCTTAAAGTAATCATTTCACCCTTAAAAAAAAACATATTTTTGAATAAATATGTCTGAGTTTTAATTTTTGAATTGATATCAAATGTACCTACTTCACGATTGTATTTGTAATGGGCGAAAAGGAAGCGGCGGCGTTGGTGCTCGCAGCGGCGGAGGCTTTGATTTTTTTGATTCAATGTGTTTCTACTGCAGCTTAGATGGCGTGAAAATTTGTTGTAATCAAAAAAGAGTGGAAGGGAGGAAAATGATTTTTTTTTATTCGGGAAGTGAATTAACTCGGTTTTTGAGGACTGGAGTTTAAGGAGAAGTAGAAGGGAAGTACGATTTCTTTGATCAAAAGATGAGAATATGATCACAATGAAAAACGCCATGCGGTTGTTATTTTATAATTTGGAATTCTCTAAAAATAATGCTAAAATAGTGTTCCAACTAATTTGTTTTCGTGTCGGACCTTGTCTGCGTTTTCTCTGTTAGTTAAAAAGCCACTATCCGGGCCTTATCGACATTTATTTTCCATTATTTCTACTAAACTTGAAAATATACTGAACGAAAATAACTGAACACAAGAGGATTGCAGATAAAACTGTACTAATTTGGTCACAGCATTGTAACCTATTACCTAATTCCGTTTCGAAATAAAAATATAAAATGTTTACGCATTTCTGTAACATAAATTTCGATCGAAATTGCATTCCTGTATCGAAAATAATCTCCCAACCGGTTCTCAATTAAGTCAATATTTATTGCATAATCGAAAAATTATACGAGAACTTCAATTCATTATGCTATTAGAAAATGTCTCGTTTGTGTTTCGTTTCTACGTATAACGATGTGTACAGTTGAATCGGGAAAAAAAACAACTATTGCCAGCATGCCGCATTGCTTAAATTGTATTCAATACCTAATTAAACCAAAAACGATAATATCCATGGTCGAGCAAAAAATCATTTGTAACACGAAAGCTGGCGTGTATTCAAATTATAGATAAAAGTGGGTGGATATGCTGTGTACGATTTTATTTCTGTGTTTCAATATAGTACTCGCGTTCTATAAATATAAAGTGGCACGGTGGGTAACGGTTTATTTTAATAGATTTTTCATTGTGTTACCGCATAGATTACATCGAATATATGGTAGGATAGAGGATTAATTACGGTTCCACAAACGACACAAACTTTACAATCGGAGATAGCTAGACATTGAAAAATGTTAACGTCTCTGTTTATAGACTGGTGAAGTAATAATGATATCAGACAATCAAACAATTTTGTTAGACAGCACTGAACGAAACAAAAAAAAATTTATTTACGTGTTAACATCGAGAAATTTCATATGAGGTAACAAAAAATAATATTTTTTAACGTATGTTGCGTAAAAAAACACGTACTTTGCAGATTTGCAAGGCGAAGACGTCTATTAAGCTAGCGTAGTTGCTTCGCCAGTTGCTTATTTTTTTGCTAATTTGTTAACCAGGAATTGATTTTGTTGCTGCAACCATTTCCGAAAAACGATGACTAGGCTAACATATTAAGCTACACTACCCGACAAAAACATAAACGCGGAATCCTTTCTATTTACGAAACAAAGTTTATAGACATTATATAAAATGAGGGTTATTAATACTTGTTATGTAAATAGTCCATTTATAGATATTTCTGGGTATTTATTGCTTTATGGGGGGTAATTGAGATTTTCCCAGATCAAAATAAGAATTTTAAATGCGACAAAAATTTAGACCCTGTGCATTTATTACATTAATATAAGCGAAAATGTTTTAATTTGATACTTCCCTTTATATGCAGCGGTTGTGCTGGTAAAGTGTACCCATTTCACCGCGAGAAATTATATTTTATAAAGTGTTTGCGATATGGGTAGAAAAAAGCAATTATCCTCCATAGAAAGGGGTAAAGTTCTAGCCTGGCACCAGGATGGTGTTGGTAAGAAGGAAATGGCTCGTCGGTTACGAAGAAGCGATCATTCCGTTAGAAATTTCCTAAAAGTTCCGGAAAATTACGGCAAATCAAAAGGCCAGGGGCGACCGAAAGTTGTAAGTGAGCGGGATAAACGCATGATATTGCGGTGTGTATCCAATTCTTCTGCGTCGGCGAGAGTTATTGCAGAATAGGCGGGGGTATAAACGCACGTGCGTAATGTTGAAAGGATTTTAAAGGCGTCGCCGGTAATATCACGGAAGAAAATGTTGAGAAAACCGCCACTTTCGGCGAAACACAAAGAAGCGAGGTTGAGATTTGCTGAAGAACACGTATACTGGAAGAAACAATGGGAAAAAGTTATATTTTCCGATGAGAAACGTTTTAATTTGGACGGACCGGATGGGTACTCGCATTATTATCATGATCTGAGAAAGGAACCAAAAGTGAAAATGACCAGACAATTAGGGGGTGGACCTGTGATGATATGGGCAGCGATTGGATTCCGCTATGAAAGTGAGATAGTGTTTTGCACAAACAAAATTACATCTGTGACGTATAACGACTTATTGCGTGACAATTTTCTACGTTTTGGAAACCAATGGGTCGGGCGCAATTTTGTTTTTCAGCAAGATAACGCGCCAATTCATAAAGCAAACACCATTACTGAATGGTTTAAAGGGAAAAAGATTAAAACTTTACAGTGGCCGGCACGGTTACCAGACTTAAACATTACCAGGTGTGTCGGTAATTCTTTTCCGGTTTTTTCGCTAAA
>LR737406.1:559814-569848 GCA_902655005.2 Marronus borbonicus | reverse complement strand
TCTGCCGGAAAAACCGGAAAGGAATTACCGACACACCTGGTATTGAAAACATGCGGGGTGAATTGGCACGTCGCGTTTATGGCGGAGGCCGTCAATATTTCACGGTACAGGAACTGAAAACTTCAATGGCGACTGAATGGCAGAATATCCCTCAAAATTATGTGTTAAATTAATATAAATCTATTAATAACAGACTATTGGAAGTGATTAAGAACAATGGAGGATCTACGCATTACTGATCACTCATTTGTTGATTTTTGTTTCACATTTGCAACAGAGCGTCTAAATTGTTGTCGCAGAAATTGTTGAAACATTGGAGTAATAGTTTATTATTTAGTTCATATATTACCGGAGGAGATATTTTTAAGTTTATTTTACTTTTACGAATAAAAACTTAATTAGATATCTTGCTAGTTTCACAAAGAAATGTTGTAACACTTAAAACGCTTAAAACATCTTACCACGTCTAAGTTTTTGTCGGAGAGTGTAGCTTAGCCATTCACTGCTTACCGCGAGTAGCAATACGATAGCTTACCCGTCGTGTCTTGGGAACGGCTGGAGCAACAACATCAAACAAAGGACTTAGATTTTAGATCAATACCAAACAAAATAAAAATCGCTTATAAATTGAAGAATTACAACGAACTTTTTTTTGTTAAACGAAACTTTGTCAAGTCTAATTTTATTTAACGCAGTTGACTAAACCTAAACTATATTTAAACGCCATATGAGCAATAATTTTTTTACGAAACACATAAATTCTATTTAAGTAACAATATCGCATTGTTTTCATGCCAACCAATTGCACCTCAACGTCACGCCCGACATCAAATTCAACAAGCAGTGGCGGCGGACGGACTTCCAAATAAACAAACAACACTTACAAGCTCGCTACCGACGCGAATTGACATACGTTACATCCATATTTATAGTAAGCAGTATTGAATCTCTCCTATAATAATCATGAAACGTGTTTATTTTCGTTGCGCATGTTGCTTACGTTACTTGAGTTATGGATAAACACATGCGTAACTCGGAAAGTCGCTAAAATACATGTGCGCGTACACTCAACGCACCTACCGCATACAGCGAAACGTATGTCGCGTTATGTTTTCGTAAACACGCTTAGAAATGTTTTAGTAACAAGCGGATCGCGTGGAAAGTCAAGTCAAAAGGGAATTGCACAAGTGGCGCTATTGAAATCGCTTCAACTTGACCGCTATCTGTTATACACATACGATAATCGATTATAATAAAGTAAGCTGTGAATCACAATACAGGCACGACGAAATGATGATGATTACGAAATGAAATATTGATGTCCAATAAAAATGAATGGCGTGATGAAAATGAGTATTGGCTTAATCAATTGCGACACTAGCTCCTCGTACGGAAGCTATGTCAATCGCATGTACAATTTATTTAGAAGTTTCGATGATGTTATCGAAACCCTGGAATTTTTTAATAGAGAGGTAGATTGTCGCTTACGAAACGCGAAATAATTAAATTTTGTCAAATATTAGTGCTATCCTGTTCCATCTGCCGTATCTGGCAACCAATAATAAATTTTCAAGCGTCTGTATATGTAAAAAAAAAATCAATTAAAGAACCGAATAATTTCCCCTTTATTATATAATTAAAATCGCGTGTAATAAAACAGACATTGTTAGGAAAATTATAATTTGTGTACGTAGAATTTTTATGGAGATAATAAAAATGATTTAATATAGAGAATTTGCATACAGAACCTGTTGTTTTTTTTTTTCTATTTTACACATCTACACAACTATATAGGCGTGCTTCTAACAACGAATTCAGTAACACTATAAGATAAAATACTTATTTTTCGTTCAAATAGGTATTATCTTATCTTATACTCACAGAGCTCCTTGAATTTAATTACGTTTGCATGTGTACCTTAAGACAATAGAGGGCTGATCCTGTAACAAAATAAAAAACATTAATACCATGAATATTTCAACAATAATCGATGCAAAGCGTGTGTTGCTTATTGCCCCTTTTGATCTACGTACTTCCGGCAGTAATCTATAGTTAATAAATCACGTAGATCCATTGTGATCATTATAACCTGCGTGTAAATTTCAAACCTATTTTTGCAATAATTGGGTTATAAATAAAATTATTTTGAATATATGATACATCTACTTTTTATGGAATTATTAGATTTCTCGCAATTTAGTTGCTCCGGCGTAATTAAATTTAATTAACGCCTGATTTGGCGGACAACCCGAGATCGCCTAGGTTCGAATCTTACGCCGCAGAAGCCCATTTTTCATTATTCGTCAATTCAAAGGAAGCCAATATATTAAATAATTCTCGTTTTCATGCTAGAAACTTTTTAGTAACTAGTTGTGGGAGTCATTTTTGCATCAACAAAGTAAACTTGCAAAAACAAGTAAAAAATAAAATATTAATTTTTCCAAAATAATTTCAAGAACTACTTGACACACATTTATGTAAAACAAACTTAAAGACGAACATATAAAACACGTAACTTTTTATATACGAAATAATGATAATATAATTTATTAAATAATTGCTTTACACAAGTTAATTACAACTGCTTATTTATGTTTTAAATGATCACTTTTAATTATTGAGTGCTCCATTATAAATCGTCAATCAACTCACTCGATGACCGTCAATTTCATCGAAGTAAGAGAAAAACAATCGAAAAGAGAAAAAACCATCTCGTTAAGCTACGACACTCTTTAAGCTTCATCTTGAAACAGGTACCGATAAGTGGAGAGGAGAAAGAGCAGAAAAAAATCCGATCATCTTTCCTATACGCGGTCGATTGCTATATTTATCCTTGTTCAACGGGTCAAAATTTGCGTAATCTATAGACCATCGGCGAACCTGATCGAACATGACGATGAACTGGTTTTGAGATCAATCCGTAAATGCGGGAGAGGAAAATTCAAGTTCACATCTTAACCGTTAATTTGGTTTTTGTGCAATGTTCGGAATACGAATAAAAGACTTTTAAACAAATTTCTACGTCTATTAAAATCTATAATACTTTGCGATCTAGCACAAATATAATTATTTCTAAATTCTGTGAAATCGCAAAACTTGATAAGGTAAACTCGGAGGAACTGACTCCGACTGACTTTTTTTTATCATGAATAAAAGTAAACCAGACAGACTCGTGTTTTGTCGACTCTCAGGGAACCAGTAGGTAACACGAACCCATTCTCATGAGACGAATAAAAGCGAGTCTGTCTAGTCTCTACTAATTGCGTGAAGCGTAACTCGTCTCTGCAGGCTTAAATCCAACTAATTTCTACATCTACACGGAATGGCGTAGCGGGTGACAAACTGCAATCGGGACTACGACAGCTCCTTTCTGCGTAGTCGCATGACTGTCTCTAGCTTACCTCTCCGCTTCAACTGGCCTAAAAAGATATTTATTGAGGGCGACAGTGGTTCTGTCTCAATAGATACAAAATAAACTTTAAACTCTCTTTGGCATTAAATTTTTTTTTGATTTTGATTTAATCCTCTTCGGGAAATAAAATTTGGTTACATCCCATTCATTTAATACTTTAATTAACGTCTATCTTTGAGAAGTTCATTCTTCTCAAAAGAGTGCCAGTAGCTGGCCATGTTTTTGGCCTTATCGATGTTGCATCCGGTGTACCGCAGGGCTCCATCTTTTTCATTAGTTTCCTATTGTTAACTTTTGCGACCCTTCTACTTAATGAAGAAGAAATGGAAATAAAAGAGAACTGAATGATATTAAAATACAAACGTTAAATTTGAAGTAAAACCAATTGCGAAGGGAGTTCCCCATTATATAATCTAATGTACGCAGTGTACACAGAGGGAGTGTTGTTATATGATATTTATATAGGCTACCTAGAACCTGGAAGCTAAAGTAAACATAAGTAAAACCACACAAAGAAGGGAGGAGAAGCATATTATGCTTTCAATTTAGTGTTGACTGTGTGACCTCTGATTTGCTGTTTGAATTGGAAAGAGCGTTTGTCACCTTTGTATCTCAAATATTGCCGTCATTTATACAAATCGGTTCGCTGATAAAATAACCGACAACATAATAAAATAGCCGATATTCTTATTTTATTATTCATATCTGCGCCTTGTTACCTTTTGTGGCGTATACAATTACCGCTGAATTCTCTTCACTTAACGTCTTTTACGAACCACATGTAAAAGCCCGCCGTAATTACCGTACGCTCGAGCAATTCCCATGTAAATCGAACCATCCATCATTTTACGTAAATTGATTTCAATCGCATTATTTATTAATAGATACCGAAAGAACGTATGTACAACGTGCAAACAAGATTGCGTTAAGGTTTAGACGAGAGCACCCGAAGTAGTTCTTCTTACAACGAGACCCGTAAATTACAGACGCAATTTGCTGTTTGGTTTCGCCGGGATCGCATATAAACAATTACCGCGTCGATGGTAGAAGGCGTGTTAGTAGAAAAGAATTTCCCAATAAATATTCTAATATCGGCGTCATCTAAATTGTAAATCGCCGCTTCTGGATCACGTTTTTGCCGGTGCAATTCTATAAATAACGACGAGAGATGCCATTAAAAGCATTGACAAATCGCCAGCTTTATATTCCGCATACTAAATAATAATACAGCACGCCGTACATCGGGTATCAGATGTGGGCATTAAATTATTTCGAGGCCGGGGGTATAATTTAGTAGATGTATGCCTACTGGCACAGGTAGAACGCGAGAAAATTACCGTCTTGCATATTTTATCAGTACCGAGAGACAATTTTACTTTAATTGATTATACATTGTTTGTTCGGTACGATAAAAATTGTAGCACGGAACAACGCAGTTTATAACACAAATACGATAAATAAATTTCCGTAATAATACATACGAGGATGGTGCGTTAAAGAAGACAATTTATTTCTCGATATAATCTCTTCGCACCTCTGTACACTTAGTCCGGCCACGTTCCAACTTTTTCAAGCCCAAATAATAGTGTTTGTCAAACTATGCAACGACCTCTTCTTCTTTTGATGTGAATCGCTCTCCGCTAAGCAATTTATACGCACCAGCACAAAAACGCGAAAATACGTGAATATCTTTTCGGACCACGTGACATAGCCGAAATCTACGTGTTGAAGAAAGTCAACAGAAACGCGGTGAAAACGGAAAAAAATCCAACGAAATCCGGTTTTATTTCCAGCCGTCAGATTTGCATACACACATTCCGATAGAAACCTTGTAGAAGGTCTTGAAACAAGTCGCGGTATAAATGTACGCTGTCGCCATAAAGAAGAAATATGGACAGCCGCGAAAAAGCCATTTGTCCGACGTAGAAAAAATACCTGAAGGTTAAATTAAAGATGTCCGAAGAAGGAAATTGTGAATCTCCAATAAAAATAGGAATTTACAATTAACTTGGTTTTTTTTTTAGAAGTTTAATATGCATGCTGAAGGATTTTTTTATTTTTTATATCTTATTTCTAATTTTTTTTTGAGAATTAGCAAATTTTACGTATTTGTTAATATTATACTCTGTTTTTTAATTATAGAAAGGACGCTTTAAAAATTTGGCCCTTGATTGGCCACACAATCAGAAAATTAAGTTTGCCGTGAAGAATCATGAATAAAGTTCCCCACTTTAACCGTGTTCTTGACGAAATTAGCAGAGACTAGACAGATTCGTGTTTTGTCAACTCTCGGAGAAACCAGTAGGCAACACCATGAGTCGAATAAACAAATTTCGCGAAGAGCACGAATTTTAGTCATTTTAGTCAGTTACGGGAAAATCTATAGACTAAGTACCAGGAGATAGATGTGCAGGAATGGAGTAGACGAATTCGTAAAACACATAAAAACAGGATCAATGATGGCGCTAGAGATCTGCAAACGCCGGAGATTCTATTGAAGAGTTATCTGTTAGACGCCAAAAAGCACAAGATGACAATTCCTGATAACTGCTTTCGATGAAACTGTAAAAAATTCACCGAAACAAATAATTTTTTTCTTTTATAAAACTGAGCTTCCTACATTAAACAAAGTACTGCAAATTGTAATTTAGCGATAACATCAATAATATGAGCAAGTGTTTAATTTACTTTTTCCTTGTACAATTTGGTGCTCTTTCATCGGCTTTTTTTATCGAATGTTTATTTAAAATTCAAACGAGCAAGAGAAAAACAAGACTTATTACCGTCTCTTCAAAGCCGAGTACGTATTGGAAAATTTCAAACATTTTTTTTTTAAGTTGGTAATATAAACGTTACCATTATTATATTTAAACATTATCATTCTCCGCTTAAATTCATCCTTTTCTAACCAGATGTGTAGGCTTCGTTTTAAACGGTATTCAAACTGTCATCGCGAAATCTATTAATAGATTCCAGTAACTCGGTTGGTATATGCTAAAGCGTAATAAATCTGAACCTAGAAGCGATTTATTTACTTCGGCGTATAAATCCACTTGTTGTATCTCGTCCGAGCTTTCTACTAAACGCATTTTAAGCCCGTTAAGCGCATCGAACGGCGAAAATAAAAATAAACGCACGCATTTAACGTAACAAGCACTTCCTTCCGGATGTTAAAAGCCCACCAGCGTGAAATTGATTAATGTATTAATGAACGTGGAGATTATACAGTGTACAGTCGGCGGAGAAAGGAACCATTTGGCGCTGGCGTTAATGTTCATGCTTAAAATGGCGAATGTACACTGCCGTTCAGTGAAGTTCAGTCACAATAAAAATCTATTATATCACACTGTATACAATTGTTAATACATAAAATTAGAAAAATATTAAGCATACACTCTTTTCTAAGGGATCAAAGCCATAAATTATTATGTAGAGTGGAAATATTGCGACGACCACAATGAAGTCCCTTTTATTATCATTCCGAGAATTTCTCGGAAGTGCCGAGATTTTGAAACGGGTCGTTTGGGGATTATTAACGAACAATACATTTAGGAAATATACCGCAGTATCACTCCTGTTTATTTATCACGGGCGTAGAGATATAAATTTGCTTCATTTTACTGTTCAACGTGCGTTGGTGTGCATCTGTCGTTTTTGCGTGAAAGTTTTAAGAAAATGTACTTCAAAATGGCACGTGGCAAGCCTACCAGTGTAGAAAAACGTTCACGCATTATTACGCTGTTTGAAGAAGGATATTCGGGGCTACAAATTGCTGAAAAAATAAATATGAGAAGTTCAACAGTAAATGACATCATAAAGCGATATCGGACAACTGAAACTATAGAAAATCGTATTCGTCCCGGAGCATCTAGGAAAACAACCAAAGCTGAAGATTTGAGAATTGTATTATTGAGCAAACGCAATAGAAAATTGACAGCGCCACAAATAGCATCCGAAGTCAATCGCAGCCGTGAAGAACAAGTTTCGGCGAATACGGTAAAACGTCGACTTCAACAAGCGGACCTTCATGGACGCATTGCCATTCGAAAACCCTTATTACGTCGGGGCAACAGAGCAAAACGGCTACAGTAAGCCCGTTCTCATCTAGATTGGTCGTTAGATGATTGGAAACACGTGCTTTGGAGTGACGAGTCAAAGTTTGAAGTTTTTGGGCAAAATCGACGAGTTTATGTCCGAAGATCTAAAACCGAAAAGTGATCCCGAACTGCATTGTGTCAACAGTGAAGCAAGGGCGTAGTTCTGTGTTAGTGTGGGGATGTTTCTCCTTTGCCGGCACGGGAGATTTATCCAGAGTGCAGGGTGTAACGAGGAAGGAAAATTATTTTGCAATACTCCAGAATCATGCAGTGCCATCGGAATTGCGTATAATAGGCCGTAACTTTACATTCATGCATGACAACGACCCAAAACACACTGCGTTAGTGTGTAAGAACTATCTAAAGGAGCAAGAAGAACAGCACACCCTGAAAGTAATGACATGGCCCCCGCAAAGCCCAGATTTGAACCCGATAGAGTTGTGGTGGGATGAACTGGACAGGAGGATCCGAAAAATATGCCCAACTTCACAAGAACATTTACGGAATATTCTGCAACATGAACGGATTAATATTCCACAATCCGTTTTAACAAAACTTATCGAAAGAATGCCTAGAATAGTTCGAGCGGTGATTAACAGCAAAGGAGGCTTTTTCGATGAGAAAAAAATATAATGTTCAGTATGTTATATTAGGCCAGAATAACGTACATACAATAAAATTGCATTTTGTTTTTAGTTTCGTTTGTTTCTGTAACCTTTTCATGTTTTTTTTTTTTACCAACCGACCGAACTTCTCTGAACGGCAGTGTATATCTGCTTGAGTAGATTATATACCCTTGTGGAAATGACATTCTCTTTCGGTATTTTATCTAAAGTTTCTGAAATACAGTTTTTATTCTTGCAAAAAAAAAGCATCTTCAGAATAGGTGAATTCTGACACAATAGCTGGCGTTCTAAACGAATTTAAGGACATCATCGATAAACTGATTTTGCTATCTAATTTTATCGTGAAATAAAACGTATATAATAAAGTTGGCGCTAACAAACGCAACCGGAAACTATCGTAACCGTTTGTACGTCGAACATTTGTCGCTTAGTTTCGAAAAAAATAGATCTCTATACAGCTGACCGACCTGGTAATTACCCGGTAATTACTCCTTCGTATATGCGATTCGCGAATAACTCAGTTGTCGGCATTTGCGGTATGAGCGTGTACATAATCGAGAAGAAGAAAAGATTTGTGATTTACCGTTCTCCTATCTGAATTACCGGCCGAGACGGAGCGCACGCTGCGTACCACCGCGCCGCTCCGGCCTGCCTGCCCGTACGAAGCCAACCGATAAAAGAACACCTACGAATAGTTTTATCGCGTAATAAAATCTTACAGATTTGTAGGCGAATTTATTGGCTTTTAATGTCCAATATGCCATGTTGAGATATTATTGTAGAATGAAAAAGTGCGCCTTTAATACGACTGGCTTTGTTTGTATTGTGCTCTATTTATTGATTTTGATACGGCGTTTATTTATCGGTAATTATAGTTCTCAAATGTTTATCCTGGTAGTCACGGTAGAGATTTCATTCTATATTGGGACTTTATCTATCTGATTGTTCTAAATTGAATTTAAATTAGTTTATCTCTTGGGCAAGATATTATCTCTTGGGCGATTCAGTAGCTGGGTCTGAAGCAAAAATATAGAGTATTTTTCAATATCATTGCGACTGACGGTAAACTACAGAGGCAAAAGTCTAGGGCTGAACGATCTTTTGGGAAACAGAGCAATTTATCGGTAAGTTTGCAGAAACGAGTCGCGCTTCAAGAAATTAGCAGAGACTAGACAGACTCGTGTTTTGTCGACTCTCGGGGAAACCCATTCTCATGAAACGCCTCAACACGAGTCTGTCTAGTCTCTGCTAATTTCGTCAAGCGCAACTCGTTTCTGCAGGCTTACTTATAAACGACGATGTATGACAACCCTAACCGACCAACTAACTTAGAGAATCAAAATAAGTTCAAGGTACAAACAGATGTTCACGAAATTTATTAAAATCCGTAAGGTTAAACTTTAATAATTATGTACACGGATAACTTTTAATGAATGGATTTTACCGTTGAGCTCAAATAATAGGAGGCGTGGGCGTTAATATCAAAACATTTTGGATATTGAATGAGATTCCTTTCCCAAGCGTTCGAATATATTCATGTTAAATTAAATATCGGCATTGAGAAAAATAAAATGAATCGAATAAAAGAGATAATTTGCAATCCCACCGGCCCACACACATATATACAGTGTGAGGTACGCATTGCCCAAGTTATTTTAATTTGCAGAAATGAATAGGATTTAATATTTGTGATCAGAAGATTACATTCAACATACATGGGTGCATGTTCCCAGCCCCGCCACCCTCGGATTTTGAAAGTTCCTATACTTCATCGTTTTGCGTCGTTTAGTGCAGCAAAAATAAAATTTTGTGCTTTAATATTAGCGGAGTTACGATTTCCTTTTGGCGAAACTGGGGACATGCCAACCCCCTCTATACGCTATCAAATTGTGCTCGTCT
>LR737406.1:535026-555876 GCA_902655005.2 Marronus borbonicus | reverse complement strand
GTGTAAGAACTATCTAAAGGAGCAAGAAGAACAGCACACCCTGAAAGTAATGACATGGCCCCCACAAAGCCCAGATTTGAACCCGATAGAGTTGTTGTGGGATGAACTGGACAGGAGGATCCGAAAATTTACGGAATATTCTGCAACATGAACGGATTAATATTCCACAATCCGTTTTAACAAAATTTATGCCTAGAAATGCCTAGAATAGTTCGAGCGGTGATTAACAGCAAAGGAGGTTTTTTCGATGAAAAAAAAAAATAACGTTCGGTATGTTATATTAGGCCAGAATAACTTTTAATTTATTTATTTTTGTCTTTTTTACCTGTACATACAATAAAATTGCATTTTGTTTTTAGTTTCGTTTGTTTCTGTAACCTTTTCATTTTTTTTTACCAACCGACCGAACTTCTCTGAACGGCAGTGTACATAGTTGCAAGTTTGCGAGGCGAAGCAATGTTGCAAATAAATCTCAAATTAGCTATCGGTAGATTTTGATTTGGATGACTGTAAAGTGCTAGTCACCGTTTAAATATTCATTTGCAAATTTATCCTTGCTCCTCTATTACTTACTAGTGGCTTCTTATGGTTGCAACATAATTAAAAAGTAATTTTTTAAAAGGTGCTAATTATCATTTCAAGACTAAAGATAATTTTGTTATTTTACATGCCGCAAACGGGGGGATTTTCCTTAATTACTTGGAAAATCCAGAGATTTTACGTCAGCAGTTTTCAAACAAAAACATTTCTTTTAACGCTTAAAATACACTTTAATTTTAATGCTTCAGCCCTTAGTTGTTCACATATTCGCCGATAAATGTCTCCATCTTTTTAAAATCCTTAAAATGACCGTTTGTTAAGATATAAGAAGAAAAAAAATTCATACAAGTTTTGTTCCTTTAAACTTGATTGCATTACCAGCGACCAACGACCTCATACGCACAAATTTTACATCTTTATTTAATCCACAATACAATAATATTAAGTTGCTTGATAATATCTTGTCATTGGATTTCACGAAAGCATCTGACACTGTTGACCATGGATTGCTATTGACCATACTCCACTATCCGGTCTGTCCAATGACGCGATAGGGCTATTGGAAAGCATCTTGCAAAACAGGTCACAATGAATAAAGATAAATAATAGGATTTCTAATAATAAATAATGATAGCAAAGACTGTAAGGTAGTATGGCAAACAACACAAAAGTATCAGCACACTTCGCACAACACAAGCTCTGGACAGCTGTTTTGGGGTCATGTCGATCCTCGTCTTCAACCGAAGACCAATTGATCTGAGAAAAACCTGACAGCCGGTGGAGCCCAGGCGGGCTCATTCTCTTTCTCTATGTGCTAAGGCATTGCAAGGTGCATATGTACACCGATGATACGCAGGTGTATTGTGAAAAATTCAGAATGTGTGGTGCGGGATGCAAAATTTCTAGCAGACTTGACAAAGAATATTTTCAATGAAAAATTGTTGAGCATACTCAATTTTGAGAACTGATCAGCAATACACATCTCTCTTAAAGTGTGTCGGGTGGCCATATTTGAATGGCAATGCTGTGGAAAATAAAAGTAAAAGTAAAAAACCTATTGAACAAATAAATGTAGTTGGCCCGGCTTCAGTTATAGTACTTGTTGCACAATAATGTGAATAGCTATACCTTCGTTTTTATCTTATTGCATTGCTGCGTCATTTTGTCTTTTTTTTTGCTAAAATGGTAAATAAACGCAGCAAATTCGTGATCAACAATGTAATTTCTCGTTCAAAAATAAGCAAAAAAAAAACAAAGTACATTATAAACGAAAAAAAATAAAATGTTTACATCTTCAACAAAAAACTAAAGACCATTTTATAACATGATCACTTCTTCAATTGTATCTTCAATCCGAGTGGCAGCAACAGCCCATGAATGCAACTGTTCTTCTCTTATTTCACTTTCTTGAACAATACTACCAGTAAGTATTTGACGTGATGTACTAGGCTCAACAAGAGCGTTCGTTTAGCGCCTTTTCTTTTCTCTTTTAGCACACGAGAGTCAGTAGAATCAGAAGATTCAGAAGAAACAGTGCTTGGTTTGTAACCTTCTGGAGAACTTTCATAATCTTCTGCCTCTGACACAATTTCTTTCCGAAGTGCTAACGAACGGGCTTGTTCTTTTTTTCATAATCCCTCATTTTAATTTTTTTTAAAGATGGGAACTTTACAACATGAAGTATCAACATAGCTTGTTTAGCAAATTTGCAAGTCTGTGCCTGCAGAGCGTGGGGCAAGTGAGCACGCGTGGCCTCTGCATTAAACTTCTGGTCACCAGGCTGCGCGATACACACTTGCCTCGCGCTTTAAAATCTTATTTAGAAACAAAAACTGCAGCATGTGATAATATCATAACATCCTTATGACAGTTATAAAGCGTTTAAAAGGAAAAAAATGTGTGGCCCCACAGACCGCAGAAATTCTTACCATTGTGGCGGTCAACGAGTTAAAGTTTGTAAGAAGCCCAATAGATGGTGTAATAGCCACGACTAAGTATAAAATTAAGGTTTTTTCATCGTGTTTTGTCTAATTAAGAATTATCGAAAATCTAAGCCATTCCTTTCCTTTTGCATCAAACATTTTGTCGTATCTATTAAAATAAAGTGGTGGAGAGGCTGTTGCTGGGAACTTTGCTCTTTATATTTTGTTAGTTTTCTCTAATAAATATATTAAAAGTGATATTATTAATTTCTCACTCTTTCGGGGAGCTGCGTGAATAAATTCCGTTTAATACTTATGGAGATAAATCAATGCTGCTATATAGATTATAGATGCATTCCTTGGCTAACTATGCTAGAGATAGATAGACAGATGAAAACGCGATTTCAAATTTTTTACTACTGCATTATTTGTCGACACCATTGTTTGTCTACTTTCGAAGGTTGTTCTTTATCGAGAATTTTATCTGGCCATGAAATGACCGGAACAGGAACCGCGACGTCTGAGCGTATATGCACGTTTGGATTAGATTATATCTGCTTTACCAATTCAATAAGTATCGATTTAATTTAAATAATTTTAATATAGTTTTTTATTATTACTATTATCAACGGCATATATTTAATTTTATAAAAAGTGTACGTACGACTTGTTAATTATATTAACAATAAGCTATATAGGAATATCGAAATAAAATGTTATTTAATCCGAAACAAATAAATTTATTGACAACAAATTAAAACTACTACCCGCTTAGGTTAAGTTGGCTTATTGTTAAGTTGCGTGAAGATTTTACGCTCGAGTACGTAAATGGAATAGCGGCAATACATACTTCCATTTAAAGGTATTTGGACAATGTGTTATTTAATTTTGAAAATGTGACTTCGCGTCGGTTAATTAGATGTGTTTTTACCCATAGACTTGAATCTGCACTATAAAAAATTCTTTGTAAACTGCACAGCCACAGTGAATGGTTACAATACACATTTTTCTATGAAAGGTATTTTTATTGCCAAAAACTCACTGATAGCCTCTTAATACGATGGTTAAGAGGTCCACGAACCATACGATGGTTAATATTCCGCGAATGTGCTCTGTTAACATAAAAGAGGAAATAAAACAATTAATGTTGCCGTTTATTCAATTTTTAAGCCTGTTCCCGAGTTACCTTTTCCACGACTTTACGAATTTTGCCACGTTAGTTGTAAAATGTTCGTCTACATATCATTCTTTCGCAGAACTCCAACGGTCTGCCACAGCCATCATCTTAAGATAATTAATGTTGCCGTTTATTCAATTTTTAAGCCTGTTAAGAAATTCCTGAGTTACCTTTTCCAGGACGAGTTCTGCCACGTTAGTTGTAAAATGTTCGTCTACCTAACAAAATTAGATCATTCTTTCGCAGAACTCCAACCGTCCACCAGAGTCATCATCTGACAATTTTTTAATCAAGAACATTTTATTCGGATGGTACTTTTCTCTTTCCATTATTTTTCCTGCAGATCAACGACTCGGTTTATTGCCGAAATCGTGGTAACGGTTTCTCTAATGCTTTGTGGTTGCGGTCTGCGCTTTTGCAATTTTTGGCAAATTTTTAACCATCCCATTCAAACTAAAACGTTACTAGTTAGCCGTTATGGCTTGACTCAATCGCAAGTGACTAGGTAAGGAACATCTCGGCAGGCACGATTTGGGTAATGCTTAGGCCCGGTCGTCCCGCTTGTATAGGCTTAAATGACGGGCGAGCCGATTCTACCTCACGGTCGGTTCCTTTTCGATAGTTGCTAGTACTCAGTGGACTACGCCCCAAGGGACCGATAGTTGTAATTGGGCGGCCTAGTTTTTGTTATAATTTCTGATAGAACGAGAAGATGTAATATAAAATTCATTGTGTTGTTTTCTTTCATGTTTCTCACAGTTTGCATCCAACTAATTGGCTTTATCGCCTTAAGTAAGATGTAAAACATCCACCTTACATCTACTTATTCTGAAATCGTCCACCTGCTCAATAGAAAAAGGAATAGATGCCTACTCGTTACCTCTACACAAGACGCATAATTAGTCGGGTGCTACGCATTCTATCCGTTGCACTAGATTACCCACAGTAAGCTTCACGGTGCAAGTTAAAAAAGGAACAAAGGCAGCGCACGGGTTAATTAATAATAATAAATCAGAAGACGGGTTGGTCGAATGTATATGAATCAATTTTCATTTGGCTTTACACTATACTCCGAACCATTTTTCTCTATGCTTTTATTTTTGCTGCGAGAAACCGAGTTTGTAATTTATTTCGTGCTATCGGGCGCTTTAAAATATCCATCCGCGTAAATTACACACTGTATCACAGTTAGCGGTGGTATTCGAAGGATTTTCATGAATGACATTTACTGTGGCTATTTCTATCCCGCTAATATACGAAAATAAAAATATAACCGAGACTAGTTGCGTAATAGTAATACCTACTCGATAAATATTAGCGTTGGACGTCCTAATGGTTAAAATGTGTTGATTTTTTTTAAATAAATAAGTAACTTCTAATTCCTTCTAATAACTATAGATGCGAATAAAATAGAAAAAGCTAAGTATATAAATCGTAACAGCCGTAGAAAACGAAGAATTCCAATCTGTTGACGAATTCTTTTATGGAATTTTTAAAATTAATTACATCTTCTTAAATTATTCATCTGTTGCTATATAAAGGAGGTTCAACGTTAACCTTACCTGCAAAATTCCTAATCAAGGGACCGAGATATTAAATCTCAAGATTTTGCGTGTGCATGCTGATAAGGAATGGAAGAAGTTAATTATAGGAAAAAATGTCCCGATAAGGAATCGAACCTGATATCTGTGCTGTTGTCATGTATCTGTATAATACAACCAAGTTTCGACGTTTTATGAAAATTGCCGATTTTTCAAGCTCTCAACAATAAATTTAGCGATAATTGTTTGTTACTGACTTCTGTAGAGACTTCTTATTGGCCTCGCCGAAAATTCGTTGAATTTTTCAAGCGTTTTTGCTCAGGACGTGACGACATTGGATTAAAATATTGCTACTTCTATCCATTTGCATTTTTTTTTATTTTTCAACGATATAAAGTTGAATATAATAGAATCACCTGCAATTTTTGACACGACACCACTCTTACTACCAAGGGGAGTATTGTGTCGTATCAAATTTAGTAAGAAGATGGTCGTACCCAGATTCAGTAAAAAGATGAGAATTTGTATAATTTGGAAGTACGATAGAAAGCTGTATTTAAGAGTTTCGTGTCAAAAAGACTAATAATAATTCCTTTATCTCTACGCCCCAAAGATATTTGGCTAAAAGAAGGAATTTTCTTATAGGAATTGGGCTCTCTACCACTAGATGGACCCTTATACTCGATATGTGGATAACGTGAAATGCCAAGAAGAGATGTGGGGGTAGCGCTGATAACTTATAACCTCGTAGACGACTCTGCGAAATTGATAATTTTGGAATTTTTAATGAATCCCACCATAAAACCAAAATTTGGATTTCTCGTGCTTTACTCTGAATCCCTTTGAGGACTTTTCAGGACAATACAAAGGTTTCAGTTACGTGTTTTTGAATAAAATCGGACTCGGAGAATCGATTCCCGCCATCCTCATTTATTTTTCGAAATGCAGCTCAAAAAAGGCTAAAGATGGGGATCAAAGTTTCCCAACATTCTAAAACTTATAGCTCGCTTACCGCAAGAGATAGAAAATCGGGATAACTTTTAATGGAACCAGCGAAATCTGTAAACGAAGTTGGAAAGATATAGGAAAATGAAAAAAATTTCTCCCTTTGGAAATTCGGACGATTTGACGATTTCAAAAATGTTTTAAGGTATTTATTTCGATGATGGTTCCTTATGCAGTTCGACCTGCTGATTACAGGGATTACGACCATTTTGCGGCATCTTCAATGGTTTCTGAGAAATTTGAGTCTGAATGCAACAAATTTATATAATAAATATCGTCCCGGAAACATCATAAACGTAACTCGCGGCGCTTCACAAGTAATCAAAAAAAAACAATTCGACGATCCTTTGTTTATATAAAAGAACCAATCAAAGTTTCGCTTAATAGAATTCGTGCGTTCTACGCGGAAATAAGTGTATAAATGAAACCTAAATTCCACTAATGCGTGTTCGTTGGCACTGTATCAAGACGTATTATAATACGTATACGGAGGGTAGGGCAGCGATATTTTCACCCTTCCCGCTTCGTCCCACATGTCATTCCGTACACCGCAAAAATACACGCACGCGACCTCATTTCTTCGTTTATCGCGAATTAGCCCGCCCTAGACAAATCGATATCTAAAAAGGCGCAAAATAGGTACAATTCTATACGAAGGTAACAAGCGAAGTAAATAAAAATAAAGATCGGTGTTTTATTGGAATTCAAGCTCATAGCATGTTAAAATGCTCTTTATTGGGAGGAAAATTCTTAATTCAACGAAAATATTCTTTAATTCTAGTACGTAGAGTACGATTCTCTTACGTAATACATTATTAAGAAGATTCTCCAGTGCTAAAGTCTTCTCCGAGTTAGATTGCCTTCTAGTTGGTTCTTTTTGAGTCATCCTGCTCTCCGAGGCAAGCCGCAAATTCCCTGGCAGTGGCACAACTTAGCAAAAAAAGTTAATATATCGGCTAATTTAAGTTTGTAATTTTTTTTTTTTTTAATAAGCGTGTAACTCGACAGTTTATTCACAAATTACGAAATCTAAGAATTCAGTTCATTATTGCTCCGACTAATTCTACATACATGTTTAATTCTTGTCTATACTTTTCAAATTCATCATTTTAATTAAACTTAATTCATGAATTTACGATCATTTACAAAATATCCACTTAATTACATCTCTATTAACAGCGATTTTGTTACTTAATAACTTAAACTGGATACACTAACCAATATCTAGACGGAAATTAATCACCATTACCAAATAACCAAGCCCGAGTCGACCGACGCCACTTCTTGCGTTTAGATAGAAGATATCGCTACTTCTCAATTCCCGATACGTTCGATGGACGTAGACCTCCTTCATTCCATTAGAGAAAGAATCGGTTGAATAATGAATCGGCTCTAATGAATACATAAATCACATAACAATACGCCACTATGGTATACGGTTTAATGGCCACATTTTACGCTACAATATAAATCAAGCGCTCTACGTAGAAGTGGCATAATATGATATTTTGTATAATGAAAATTGCACATTCTATGCGTACACTGCCGTTCAGTGAAGTTCGGTCATACAATAAGAATCTATTATATCACACCGTATACAATTATTAATACATAAAATTAGAAGAATATTAAGCATACACTCTTTTCTAAGGGATTAAAGCCATAAATTATTATGTAAAGTAGAAATATTGCGACAACCACAATAAAGTCCCTTTTATTATCATTCCGAGAATTTCTCGGAAGTACCGATCTTTTGAAACGGGTCGTTTGGGGATTATTAACGAACAATACATTTAGGAAATATACCGCAGCATCGCTCTTGTTTATTTATCACGGGCGTAAAGATATAAATTTTTGCTTCATTTTACTGTTAAACGTGTGTTGGTGTGCATATGTCGTTTTTGCGCGAAAGTTTTAAGAAAATTTACTTCAAAATGCCACGTGGCAAGCCTACCAGCGTAGAAAAACGTTCACGCATTATTCACGATGTTTGAAGAAGGATATTCGGGGCGACAAATTGCGACAAAAAATAAATATGAGAAGTTCAACAGTAAATGACATCATAAAGCCATATCGGACAACTGGAACTATAGAAAATCGTGTTCGTCCTGGAGCATGTAGGAAAACAACAAAAGCTGAAGATTTGAGAATTGTATTATTAAGCAAATGCAATAGAAAATTAACAGCGCCACAAATAGCAGCCTGAGTCAATCGCGGCCGTGAAGAACAAGTTTCGGCGAGTACGGTAAAACGTCGACTTGAACAAGCGGACCTTCATGGACGCATTGCCATTCGAAAACCCTTATTACGTCGGGGCAACAGACCAAAACGACTACAGTGGGCCCGTTCTCATCTAGATTGGTCGTTAGATGATTGGAAAGACGTGCTTTGGAGTGACAGGTCAAAGTTTGAGGTTTTTGGGCAAAATCGACGAGTTTATATCCGAAGATCTAAAACCGAAAAAATGATCCCGGACTGCATTGTGCCAAGAGTGAAGCAAGGGCGTAGTTCTGTGTTAGTGTGGGGATGTTTCTCCTTTGCTGGGACGGGAGATTTATGCAGAGTGGAGGGTGTATGAGGAAGGAAAATTATTTTGCAATACTCCAGAATCATGCAGTGCCATCAGGATTGCGTATAATAGGCCGTAACTTTACATTCACGCATGACAACGACCCAAAACACACTGCGTTAGTGTGTAAGAACTATCTAAAGGAGCAAGAAGAACAGCACACCCTCAAAGTAATGACATGGCCCCCACAAAGCCCAGATTTGAACCCGATAGAGTTGTCGTGGGATGAACTGGACAGGAGGATCCGAAAAATATGCCCAATTTCACAAGAACATTTACGGAATATTCTGCAACATGAACGGATTAATATTCCACAATCCCTTTTAACAAAACTTATCGAAAGAATGCCTAGAATAGTTCTAGCGGTGATTAACAGCAACGGAGGTTGTTTCGATGAAAAAAAAAAAAATAACGTTCAGTATGTTATATTAGGCCAGAATAACTTTTTATTTATTTATTTTTGTCTTTTTTACCTGTACATACAATAAAATTGCATTTTGTTTTTTGTTTCGTTTGTTTCTGTAACCTTTTCATGTTTTTTACTAACCGACCGAACTTCTCTGAACGGCAGTGTACATTTACAATAGGTACTTGGTCGAAAAATACGATACTGTGTGTGTCGATTCGTGATTGTAATGCACGGTTACAGGAAGTCTTCAAAAGACGTAGTTTTATTCTTCAGCTATCTCCCTTCTGCAGGAAAATTAATGGCGACTATGTTTTTGGGATTTTCAAGGAATTTTAATGTTTGATCATCTAAATAAGGGTAGTACAGTAACACGATTATGCAAGCTTAACGCATCGCCCCAGACTGATGCAAGGTGTCCAGTCCACAAAGCAAAGCTTTCAAAAGCTGGCGCTGCCGGATGTGTCTTCGTAGAAATTGACCAGAACGACGACGAACTTATAGCGGCTGTTGAAACGTATTTTGCAAACGAACCGAAACCGAAAATTTTTTTTTTTAAATAATGAATCAGAAATGTTATTGTGTCCAAAAGCAATCGAAAAATCAATTTTTATTGCTGTTCTAATCTTCCTTTCTTTCATGCCTTTCATGCCTAGTCCGCGTACATGGAGTACTTTGATTAGCCTTAAACCATACCTGGCAACTCAAAAAAGGATTTCAGTCGTCGCCATGGGCGCATCATGGAGCATTCGCGATAGACGCGTTCTTTTTTTCAAAAAATAGAACAATGATTCTTTAAGAGAAACATTGCGGCTACCTGCATTGAAGATGGTTATTAGATGGTTAAAACTGAAAATTTCCTTTCTTTGGATCTTTTTCGCCGGATTATCGTAACCCATCAACGCTCTTTCTAGAATTCCAAATGCTAATAAGAATCATGTGCTTGGCAACTGCCATTAGATATCTTTAGTTTCTTAATCGGCAATCCACGTATGCATTAAACGAAATAGAAGAGAAAGGTGCAAACTACATTTGGGCTTTTACTGTCCTAGCCCTCTCAGTATATATCTCATCAATAGTCAGCTGGTTTCCTCTTTTATCATCAAAAGGGAATTTAATGCCGAACGAGTACCAATGTTTGAGTCTTTTCTGTTGTAAACAACATAGTTAAAACAGTAATTTATTATCTCCCAATCCTGTGATCTTCCATTACTTATTTTCTACATTATAATCTTCCTTCGTCATTCTCTAAGCGTGGCTAAATCCAACAGCACGTTTTCCCAGCGTTTCTTCTTCTGGGAAATCTAACCAATACTAAATTCCAGATGACCGTTGCATAAAATTCCTCGACTAATGGGAGCTATTGAAAATTCATGAACGCGCGAATAAAAAATCGACCAAGAAAGGCAATTGGAAAGGAAATTATGCGCGCGCGGAGGTGTTGATTTACAACTGTATACAAATTATTTCATCTTGCTCGCCGGTTTTTTACCTCATTTCGCCTTGAAACATGCCAGGAATTTAATTAATCTAGCTCCCTATTTCAGATCCCGTTGAGCGATACGCGCTTTTAAACATTAAACTGAAACATATTTTACATGGAGGGCAGGTATGGTAATAATTCTTAGTTGGATCATTAGTTTAATTAATATAATTACTCCTGTTTTAATTACGGATATACATGTTTGCTGTGCATGAATCACACAAACGTGACAGTATACATAAATGAATAGATCTAATTTCCCATAATATGTAAGCCGTGAACGTGAAAGAAAAAATCGCCAATGATAAGCGAGCAGCTCCTAAAAAAAAATTACTTGTTGGGATATTAAAAACGCCATTTTGCAGACTATTCTAGATAAAAACATGTCGATTTTGCTCCTTCGAGAGCTAATTATAAACCATATCTTTCAAAAATGTATATATAGCAACCGTTATAAGTAAATGTAGAATAAATATTTGTTAAGATGTGTACGAAATAACCTTTTAACCTTAGTTATCGCAAGAGCTCCGTCGATGTACGTAATAATAAGTCTGTTTACATTGAATAATTAAAATTTAATGTAGCATCCATGTGCATGATTTCCAAATTTAGACTTTAACACTTCGCAGTATTTTTCTTACTGTTGCATGGATCCACATGCCTCTATAAACTTCGGAACGAAGTGGAGCAAATCGAAACGATTTATTTAGACGTCGATTATGTAACCGTTGACGATGTATGCAACTGAAAAATAAAAGGAGTACCATAAATTTTGCGCGTACTGTTTAGCTTGAATTTGCATCCTGTTGGGTGTTTGCTTTCACTTGTTCAAGAAATAATTTTTTACATGCGTTCCGGGTTTGAACCGTGTCATGTCGTTGGTTAAAATAAAACTCGACGTTTCGCCCACAATCGTATGGGGCACGGTAACTCCACGTGTGAACCACGCCAGAGGCGAAACTAACTGAGCGGGAAGCAGTTCACATGCTGAGTTACCGTGATCAACTGCTTCCCGCTCAGTTAGTTTCGCCTCTGGGCGGGTTCACACGTTGAGCTACCACGCTAACTGTTGCCATAACCCTCCTGAAGAATACGATCGTGGGCGAAACGTCGAGTTTTATTTTAACCACCGACATGACACGATTCAAACCCGGAACACGTTTAGTTTCAACTGACTCTGGCCGTGGAAGCCTACGTGTTTAATTTTTTACATGTTATATTGAAGAAATTCAAAACATTCTTTAACGCCTTGGTTATGGTTGTGGACAATGAGAGGGTGAGATAGATCTCACAGCATTTAGGCCGCAGTGCATTCTCTTTATGGGAGGGTCAATCCATATCAGTTCACCTAAGCCATGCTACTCACCACTTCACATTTTTATGAATCTTTCTTTTTACAAGTTACTGCGAAACAATACAAACATTTTTTTGCCTAAATTAAGTACTTTCCATGATATTGAGTTATAAAGGTTGCGTCATTCTTGCTCCGTGGCAGCCCTGTAACTAGAATAGAAATCATGGTAAGTGAGGTAAGGGAGCAGAAGTACAATCTAGCAGAATGTGAGATAAAATTAATGGAGTTTTAACTACCTGCGTCAGAGTTTAGACATGAAATATGTAGTCTGTTTAAAGGGTGCTTCATACGATACATAACTATGTACATAATGTACGCTAGGCGCATGCGTACTTTGTATTTTTGCTTGCTTTATTTGTCATTTGATGATATTTGTTTGCGTTTAGCTGAAAACGTGTGTAAATCCCTATATTGGTCCTATATAACTTAGCCCAGTATTGGCTTGTTGATTTGCACGATGCATAATTTTTATGCGAATAATTCTGCCAGGGAAAAAGGACAAAATCACAATATCAATTAATGCATACATGCAAAAATTTGAGTGCGGCGATGTAAAAATTGTATATTGTGCTGTAAATGGTGTATTCTAGCCGTGTCTGCTGGAACACGCTCAATTTGCATTTGAACGAAGAAACACACGAAGAACTAATGAAAAAAAGACTGTATGTTGGGACATTGTGAAAAGTATCCTTCAAAAGAAAATTTTAAAAAATCTTTACTTGAAGAGATTTTTCTATACTTTTCTTTCTTGTAAATGTACAAGTAATATTTTAATAAATAAATGTTGGATGCCCAAATGCTCTTTCTTGTCTATATTTATCAATTATGTAATATCAAATATGTAACTTTTTTGTTGTATTAAGTAAGTATCCTTAAATAAAATAAAAAATTGAAACTAATGGATTTATCGAAACAATTGCTTTCTTGGTTTTATAAACTGTATCAATTGTTATAATAGCACGCCATTAAAATAACGCTGTTGAAGCTTAATTATTATCGAGCTGCTTATTTAATAGTTGAGAAATTAGTTTCTTGTCCGAAGTATTTCAAATGATTTTATCAAGAATATAATTTTTTTGAAACAAGAAATACGATACTTGCCTCAAGCAAACCTTTTTTTCTAATTACTCTTGTTAAGGAAATAATTTCTTGTTCTAAGGAATTACCCTCCTTCAGTCGTAATTTTTTTTTCATTGAATTGAGAAAATAACTTTAAAAGATATATTTAAATCAAGAAATTATTTTTTAGAAATTGAAAAAAATCGTGATACTTCATGTCTTGACGCTCTTGTTTTAAGAAAGCACTTTTTTGGGTGTGGGTAAATGATTGAAATTGGTGCCTTTGACAGCTACCAATTCGATCGGCCGGTTTCCAAAACTCTTGAGAACAAAGGACCTTGCTGTACATACTAGATTGAGGAAGTTCTACTACTTCACTAGAATAATTCACCCATTGATCCTATCCTTTTTTAGTGCATCATTTACATATAGTGGAAATCCGATTTTTCTGTTAAAACATGCGCGTTTCGCAAAGACACATACGTGTCGATTATGAGAAATTCAAGCGGAGTGCTTATGCGGTTCGTAACATTAAAGCTTTTGTTGCTTCATTGCCAACGTAGACATGCGAATACCGCCATCATAAATCTCGTGTCCACTGAAATGGTGAACACGTGAACGCCAGTCAGCTAACATAGACTTTACAGACTGTAAAACTTGAAGGTATCCACCGGTCAGCCACACCCGCAACTCGGAAGTAAAATAATCTACCTGATATGTAAAACCTACATACGCAATAGCTAACGCTAAAAGACATACACGTAAAGACTCGCGTAAATATCGCAACCTGTTCGACTTGGCTGATACGGGAGAGCGGCGAGGAAACGTAAAGGTTGCAAAGGCGAGAAGTATGTAGATTTAACGATGACAAAAAGATGTCGCGTGTTGAAGCGTCGCGTCCATAAATGGTAACAGATGCGCGGGATAATAAACGACTGCCTGGATGTTAAATTTGTCCTAAAAAAAAGAAGAAAACGCGGAGCGTTCACACAGAATGTTCTAATCAGATTTTCGCATCGGCGTGTAAGTAATTTTAAGCGGAGCTGATAGCTGATATGATAATTTAATTGCGTACATGAAGACTTTTGAAACAGCGCAATCTGCAATGGCCATAATGGAAGCTTGTATGGCCAATATTTCAAGAAATTAATCGCAATTTTCAATGCAATTAGGCTAAAATTAATAAAACATAAGCAGATAAGAAAAAGTAGCCGTGCTCGGAGACAGATGGCGCTTTGTGTCAAAATCTGCAAATAGTTGCTGTAGGTACTATTCGTTAGGCGAAGTCTATCAAAATTTCGGAAAGATTCATCGAGTAGTGTTATTTTGGAGCTGTTGATAGTAAGCAAGTTTTTGGAGTCATGGAAAAAGATCAGCGATTCCATTAATTTTTTAGATGAGAAAATGTGTGGAGAGATCAAAGAGAAGAACAACCATCCTTAACGAAAAGCGCCTAGGTCGTCCCATTTGAGACAACTATGGACGATATGATGAACAAAGTACATGATATCGTTTAGCAGACCGCCGGATGAAGATTAGGGAGATCGTCAATATGGTAAGTATCTCAATTGAGCACGTGCACAACATCCTTCTCGAAAAATTGAGCATCAGCGAGATGGGTACCGCGCGGCGAAATCTTGCGACTACTTCAAAGCTACGTTTGAACATGTTTGCGCGCAATTACAAGTGTTTTTTTACAAGCAATTCCTCCACGGTGCATACATTCGACAGCTACCTCCTCCATTACGACGACGACGTCGAATTCGGATGTCCCATTTGATCGCGTCGAGCGTCCCGGTCCACAGGTGCGGAACGGTAAATATCTACGAACACGCGAGCCTAACTTGGGTGTGTCCGGCGGTGCTTCGGCGTTCGTACATTGTACATATACACAGATGGATACACTCATGTAGGAACGGCACACGCACCTCCGTAGCACCGTCGACACGGCGCGCCTGACCTTGCACGACCTTCCTTTTGCCGCGCTCCTTCGCGGTGTCACTGAACCCGGCCGGCACGACCGCCGGGACACCGATACGCGCGTAGCGATCGACGCTTTTTGGGCGTAAGATAATCGCTTCTCTTTTTCGCCGGGCGCGGGTAACGCACGACCGTGTGGCATGGCATCGCGCGGATAGGTATGCGTGCCGTTGATTCGGACGTTTACGATGGGTGTCGTTGAAAAATGAATGCGATTCCGATCTAATAAAATCGATTTGCGATTACGACCGGGTTGTTATTGGGTTAGGATCGGGATCCGTTGCTTTTTATCAATATTTCGTATGGCGTCATGCATTCGAAATATTTGATATACGAGGACTGTACGTTATATAAGCGTTGAGGTAAAGTTTCCGTAACAAGTAACAACGCATCATATTTACTAGTTATCTGTTAAACAGAGGGTTAATGCCGGCTTTTGTAGCTGCATTTGTTTACAAGTTGTGTTAAGTTGATTTCATTAATACTGCAAGAATCAAAAGAACTGGGAACTTGTTGCAACAGTGTTGGGCGATCGGCAATTTTGTGACAAAATTTTTTTTTTATTTTATTTTTATTATTTTAGATAACATCAAATGATAGGCAATATTGAAACTTAATCAGACTTACAAGTTTGTACTATTTTGTAGCTGATATTTCTGCCAAGCGAGGAGTCAATAACGTCTCTTCTAGATCTACTTCTTCGGCGAATATTTTTTTAATTACATCAATTGAACTTTTCGCTTTCGTGAAATTTTAGCGCTGGCCTCACACGATCATATAAAGATTACATACTTATCCTAACAGCGCTACTTACTAACATGTAATATTGTCCCTATTGACGCATATAATCGAATTCTAACAGTTCGTTAGATTATATAAATTATAGATAATAGCGCAGGCCGGACGCGAGGCTCCTATCTGATCGCGTTTCTACCGCCTGCTCGACCCATAAATCATCGAATCAACTTCTGTTTAGGAACGCGGCGAATTAGATAGTGGTCGCCTAGCAGTAGTAAACTCTCTTTTATTATATCTATCGTAACTACCAGCATCTAGCGGTGAGATGAGCGCGATACGGTCTCGGCCGCGTCTAATGCCTTTTGTTTAATGAGAGGACGGTCGGCCTTCTTTCTTGCCTTCGCCGAGTTCGTATGATCCGTGTGCGGGCTCCTCGTTCCCGGAGCGTTTTGAAAAGGAGGGAAGTTGAAGTGTGACCGCGCGTTTTGTGTCAAGCGGAATTATCGGCCGTGTCGGATGCGTAAAATTGGAAGAGATGGAAGAGCGATGGTGTCGGAATTACGTTGAAACAGGAAGCGTACGCTCTTATGCCTGGAATATTAATTTTAATGACGTTTTCTTACGCATAATTTTATAGAATCGAGAACTTGAGGATATAAATTTGGAAAACGCTTGGTTACTTTTTCTTCTTTATCAATGAATACTTACCATGTCCATGCTTAATTTTAAAAGAACGAAACGCAATGTTTTTGAGTTACAAATTATAACTACGTAACGAAAATTTCTGGATGTCCCACAATAAGGGTGCCTTGGAAGAATTGGCTACAAATCTGCATTTGTTAGAAAGTGAAGACTCGATTTACCAAACAATATATTACAACTCCTGAACACAACCTGAAACGCTCCACACGGGTTTTTCAGGTATTTCTTTGCAGTTTCTTCAGTTATTGATTTGATGAAAGTACAAAGTAACCTTTACGTGGTGCAAGAAAAATTAAGGGAAACGCCATGTTTACCTGATATTAACATCAAACGATTTATGGAAATTTACTTGTATATGCGTGAAGCAATTGTTCGATGTGCCAAAGAAATGACAAAATTTGATAGAGGAACATCAGAAGAATTTGTTGCCGATACTTCGGATGTTAAGTTGATCGCCGTTCTTTGGAAGGGCAACAAATGATGCGTAACTTTGCTCTTTACTTTACATGGAGAATTTCCTGTTATCACCAAATGCAATTTGAGCATACGGGAGCAATTGTTTTATTCGACGGCCATTTAGGAAGATACAGAATCCAACTTCGCTCTAATAAGTGGTACATGAGAATTATCTTTCACCTCCTCGATGTAACGGTAATTAGTTGCAATAGCCTCTCAAATCTACTTCTTTTAATGCCATTTTAATCTTTTAAAGTCGCGTTGGTGCATTCGATGTATCTTTCTCGATATGAATTTCTCATCCCCGCATAAAATACTAAAATGAAGGTACAAGATTCAGGCGACACGTATAGGCACAACCTTATCAATTTTTAAATATTTACCTTCATATGCGTTTAAGAAGTACATTTAACAGCTTTGGAAAAAAATATAAATCTACACAAACGAGCACCTTTTCCAAGCATTGCATTAGAAGGACCCGATTATTATTGTTACGTACGTTTTACTGAGGCAATCAGAAAAAGGAAGGAAACGTATTTTCTTCGATTCATATCTGATCGAAATATTCGTGAATGGTCGTTATCCAATGGAAGTTACGCAATTAGGTTTATTCTGGTTGCTCATTACATTTACATATTACATTACATATTTTATTCACTTCATCGAACAACATTTCCCGCTGGCTAGTTGTCGCAGTTTTATTTTAGAATGTTAATTCGACGGACTTTTACTTTTCCTACAAATTTTCATTTATTTATTCTGTTCATATATTATTTTGCTGCTTTCACTAAATATATATGCTCTCAATTGCATATTTTATTAGCGATCGCGACATTTTGATTATTAAAATAACAAACGTGATACCAATTAGGAAATTTCGAATTTCGACGTTTATGTGTAGCAGTTGCAATCTGAGAAAATTATTATATTTATCGTATTTATTGGGCTTCCAACACATGCATATTCCGCTAATACATTCCCCGACAAAAAAAAACTTAGACGCGGTAAGATGTTTTACGGGTTACAACATTTTTTTGCGAAACTAGCAAGATATTTAATTAAGTTTTTATTCGTAAAAGTAAAATAAAATTAAAAATATCTCCTCCAGTAATATATCAACTAAATAATAAATTATTGCTCCAATGTTTAAACAATTTCTGCGACAAAAATTTAGACGCTCTGTTGCAAATGTGAAACAAAAATCAACAAACGAGTGATCAGTAATGCGTAGATCCTCCATTGTTCTTAATCACCTCCAATAGTCTGTTAT
Source organism: Marronus borbonicus (assembly GCA_902655005.2). Classification (NCBI taxonomy): domain Eukaryota; kingdom Metazoa; phylum Arthropoda; class Insecta; order Coleoptera; family Scarabaeidae; genus Marronus; species Marronus borbonicus. Next base: position 537,674 of record LR737406.1, on the reverse strand, counting down.
TAATAGATTTATTTAAATTTAACACGTAATTTTGAGGGATATTCTGCCATTCAGTCACTATTGAAGTTTTCAGTTCTTGTACCGTGAAATATTGACGGCCTCCGCCATAAACGCGACGTGCCAATTCACCCCGCATGTTTTCAATAATGTTTAAGTCTGGTTACCGTGCCGGCCACTGTAAAGTTTTAATCTTTTTCTCTTTAAACCATTCAGTAATGGTTTTTGCTTTATGAATTGGCGCGTTATCTTGCTGAAAAACAAAATTGCGCCCGGCCCATTGGTTTCCAAAACGTAGAAGATCGTCACGCAATAAGTCTTTATACGTCACAGATGTCCTTTTGTTGGTGCATAACACTATCTCACTTTTATCGCGAAATCCAATCGCCACCCATATCATCACAGAGCCACCCCCTAATTGTCTGGTCATTTTCACTTTTGGTTCCTTTCTCAGATCATGATAATAATGTGAGTACCCATCCGGTCCGTCCAAATTAAAACGTTTCTCATCGGAAAATATAACTTCTTTCCATTGTTTCTTCCAGGATACGTGTTCTTCGGCAAATCTCAACCTCGCTTCTTTGTGTTTCGCCGAAAGCGCCGGTTTTCTCAACATTTTCTTCCGTGATATTACCGGTGACGTCTTTAAAATCCTTTAAACATTACGCACGTGCGTTTGTACCCCCGCCTATTCTGCAATAACTCGCCGACGCAGAAGAATTGGATCCCACACCGCAATATCATGCGTTTATCCCGCTCACTTACAGCTTTCGGTCGCCCCTGGCCTTTTGGTTTGCTGTAATTTTCCGGATCTTTTAGGAAATTTCTAACGCAATGATCGCTTCTTCGTAACCGACGAGCAATTTCCTTCTTACTAACACCATCCTGGTGCCAGGCTAGAACTTTACCCCTTTCTATCGAGGATAATTGTTTTTTTCTACCCGTATTGCAAACACTTTATAAAATATAATTTCTCGCGGTGAAATGTGTACATTTTACCAGCTTACCGCTGCATATAAAGAGAAGTATCAAATTAAACCATTTTTGCTTATGTAATAAATGCACAGGGTCTAAATTTTTGTCACATTTAAAATTCCTATTTTGATCTGTGAAAATCTCAATTACCCTTCATGAAGCAGTGAATAGCCAGAAATATCTATAAATGGACTATTTACATAACAAGTATTAATAACCCTCATATACATCTTTCGATATCATTTAATTTGTTGGGTTACAAAAGCTTATTTGAGGGTGTTCATTTTAATTTTGACTTGATTAAAATTATATATTATAAATAAACTCCCTGTTCCTATAAAATAGCTTTCGAATACAATGCCACATTGCCGTCCTGTAGAGAACGCCAAGAAAAAGGGCTTTACAAGGTAGACTTATTTACGTGCTTTGCAAAGAGAAAGGGTGGTTCCTACAAAGCTCGTGAAATGAACGCTTTCGATTTCCTTGATTTGAAAGCAGATAGAGAAAAAGTGAGATGATCTCACATTGAAATCTTGAATTTTACAAAAACCAAAAAGCACCAGAAATAGCAAAATGATAAAAGCCTATAAAAAAACTAAAACCTTTTATACGTATGGTTTCTTCATTATACTCACATTAATCGAATGTGAGGCATAATTCTCGGCCTAACCTCGTATAACAAGTTTAAACTTCCCTAACCAGAGAATGTAAATTACCTCGAAGCTACGACGTATAGTGGTGCATCGTGCCTCTTCCCTCCGTATAGTTTCCAAACCGGCGATAACGATATGCCAAAAACGCGAATGCGGGTCCGTCGCCGTGCCGTAATCGCATAAATGTGCAGTTACCGACTCGAGTTTATAATCGATGCACTGCCTCCACCTCCTCCGGGACCGAAAAGTAGTCATTTGCGGTGGCACGGGCCAGCGGGGCCATTCACCTCGCCTCAACTCGAACCGCGCATAGGTTCTTCTCCGGGCCATTCACTACTCCGCCGGGCAGCTTCACGTAATAACGTGCGGTTGCCCGCGTAGATGTGCCTGTGTGCGCGCATGTGATGCCTCTTTATAATCGCCTATCAATTTCAATAATAAATAATCCCGTCTCCATCTTGGACAATACAGGGTGTTGTCCTACTATGTAGGCAATTGCAACTATCGCTATCTGGATTGGAATAAATCATAGAGATCTGAAAATTTGATGGATTGGTAATGTTAGTATGGCCAGCCCGTCCAAAATATTTGGATTAATCGGATACTTCCGGTTATACCGGAAACCGATACCAATTTATTTATTTTGGGAAAACACGTCTCTATAAGTTACATGGAAACGCAAAACTATTTTTACGTGCATGGGGCACCCCTAATCAGATATTAATTTTATGTTTTTTTCCTTAAAATAATCAGTTGTTGTCACTTCGGAGCTGGCATTTGTCATGATGAAGGATGATGCGAGATTGTCGATTGTTTTTACTGTTTTTTTCGATGACTTTTGATAAATAAATAGTTGCACACCATTAGCTGTTCTTAAATCCTCCAGAGCAGTGCTTGCGACATATCCGTCGCAAAGAAAGAAACAAGTAATTGTTTTCTTGGAAATGTCTAGTGAATGAACATCTTTTGTTGGATCCAATTCATCTGGAAACATCCAAACAGTTAATTGTTGCCTAGTTTCCG